>CM046452.1:44701561-44946561 GCA_025506515.1 Flaveria trinervia | reverse complement strand
ATTTATTATGGTTTGAAATTTAAATATTAATATTTTTGCTTTTGATGTGGGTAATGGGGTTTGGATAATCGAACAAATATCATCTATACGATATATAAAGCATATGAGAGTAGTATTTTAAGATATCATAAAATTAAAAAAATATTACTTTACTCAAAACATAAGATACAACCAATTTTGAGGATAAAATAATATTTTAACAATATTTACAAACGAGAAAAAAGTTAAAATTAAAATTTTTGTTAGAGCTATATCGTAAAAGATATAAAAATATTTGGTTAAAATAAAAAAGTTAAAGATTAAAAACAATTTAGTTACAATCCACTAAACACATGGTATAACAATCTCAAGCACAAAGCATTTGATAAGCATGATGTACCACCCCTCGATGCACACACCACTTGGTAATTAGTATTATATATAGTTACCTCTTATAATATTGTTACATAATAATCTTACACTTATTATAACTTATATAAAATTTTACATTATCTACCCTTAATCAAAATATCCTTAATTTTTCTAAGATTTCAATTATATCTTTTAATCTATCATGTTTAAAAAAAATTTGAGACTACAATTGTAACATGTGTATTTTCTAATGTTTTGTTGTATTTTTTTTGTTGAACCGATCTGTATTTTATGAGGTAGAATAAGTTAATGCGTAAATGTACAAGTCGTCATGCAAACCAATTATTTGATGTTTTAAATTTTAGCTTAGGGAAAATATAATAGACTTTTGTAAAATTACTACAAGAATAAAAAAAATTAAAAACATGTGTCGGATGTAATACGTCGCCCCATCATTGTATGGACACCCTTCTAGTTCACTACAATGTATGTTTGAAACATGTAAAAGCTTTTTTAAACTAGTCTCACTCATGATCTGTACCTGAATGTATGTATTGAATATTTAAAGTTTTCATGTTTTCCCTCCAATTAAGTGCTTATGTCCTGAAATTAAGCTTGGACTAGTGTTTGTACCTTTGACGTGCAAAGCGTGTCTTAATGACAAAGTAAACTGAGGTTGTTTATATTATGAATATTAGCATCCATCATTATAATCACAACTTAAAAGTTTCACCAAACACCATTATATCACTAATCAACCGTCTAAGCGCAACTCATAACCGATGTGCGATTGTGGCTACACACCATAAACGACTGCAAAGAAGGGACAACTGTGTATCGTCATAAAGAAATTGGCTGCAAAGATAATAAAATGATATGAGTTTTGAGAGTCAATATATCTATTTAAGACACAATTATTTTATAAACAAATAGTTAAAATTAAAATTTTTGTTAGAGCTATATCGTAAAAGATATAAAAATATTTGGTTAAAATAAAAAAGTTAAAGATTAAAAACAATTTAGTTACAATCCACTAAACACATGGTATAACAATCTCAAGCACAAAGCATTTGATAAGCATGATGTACCACCCCTCGATGCACACACCACTTGGTAATTAGTATTATATATAGTTACCTCTTATATATTGTTACATAATAATCTTACACTTATTATAACTTATATAAAATTTTACATTATCTACCCTTAATCAAAATATCCTTAATTTTTCTAAGATTTCAATTATATCTTTTAATCTATCATGTTTAAAAAAAATTTGAGACTACAATTGTAACATGTGTATTTTCTAATGTTTTGTTGTATTTTTTTTGTTGAACCGATCTGTATTTTATGAGGTAGAATAAGTTAATGCGTAAATGTACAAGTCGTCATGCAAACCAATTATTTGATGTTTTAAATTTTAGCTTAGGGAAAATATAATAGACTTTTGTAAAATTACTACAAGAATAAAAAAAATTAAAAACATGTGTCGGATGTAATACGTCGCCCCATCATTGTATGGACACCCTTCTAGTTCACTACAATGTATGTTTGAAACATGTAAAAGCTTTTTTAAACTAGTCTCACTCATGATCTGTACCTGAATGTATGTATTGAATATTTAAAGTTTTCATGTTTTCCCTCCAATTAAGTGCTTATGTCCTGAAATTAAGCTTGGACTAGTGTTTGTACCTTTGACGTGCAAAGCGTGTCTTAATGACAAAGTAAACTGAGGTTGTTTATATTATGAATATTAGCATCCATCATTATAATCACAACTTAAAAGTTTCACCAAACACCATTATATCACTAATCACCGTCTAAGCGCAACTCATAACCGATGTGCGATTGTGGCTACACACCATAAACGACTGCAAAGAAGGGACAACTGTGTATCGTCATAAAGAAATTGGCTGCAAAGATAATAAAATGATATGAGTTTTGAGAGTCAATATATCTATTTAAGACACAATTATTTTATAAACAAATAGTTTAAAATTAAATTTCTTCTTACATACGCTTTTCATCACAAGTGAAAAATAGGGATGCATACTACATTAACAACAATGAAGTATCTTATCCTAATTCAATTTTGATCTAAAAACTCTTAGTAGCTTGAACTTATCTATTGCATCTAACCTTATACGCATAGGAAATGACGACACAGTAGAAAGCACGACAGATGTATTTCACTATTTTTGGACAAAATCACACTCATCGGAACCAACAAGATGTTTCATTAAACCGTGTAAGATTAAATAATTCGATGGGAAACCCAACTGAATCAACTCCATGTAAACTTTAGAAGCCTCCTTGATTCATTCATATTTACGCACATGAGCACGCAACTCATCTCTTCTAAAATCTAAACGTAACACACTAACAACAGAGACGGGTGAGTATTGTAAGACATACACATTCATAGTACGTGATTTGTAGAAACCGAGTTTATGGACAAAGAACAGAGCACCCAACAATCATGATGACATTTCTGAAACAACAAAGAGCAAAATAATTAATCAAATAGACAAGAAAGCAAGTGATTACGATACAAATTAAGAACAGATGGCTATAAACCCTATATAACTGTCAGTGAAACGAAAATCAAGCTATATATAACGATAAGTGAACCTTAAAGCAATATAGTATGTCTTTTTTTGAACTGAGTAATCTCTACCCCTTTGGGGCGGGTTCTTCTAAGCAAAATGACCATGCTCGGTCATTTTATGAGCAGCAGATAGAATGGCAATGACAAATGAATACATAGACTACTATCACTTTAAATAAAAAGGGCCAATATCTACAAATATTTGGACAAAACCACAATTGTTCAAACATAACTTACAATTAATAATGAAAAGCAGTGTGATGTTTCCTAGGATCCATCTACAAAACCATAGTAATTGGATCAAAAAGAAATACATAGATCAACAATATCAATATTGTCAAGATTCACATTATTATTTGTTATGAACACTCAAAATACCCGATTATTTGTTAACCAAACAAAATTTTCCAATCTAAGGTTAATATGACATTGCATTAGCCCTCATCAAAAGAACAATAATAACATAAACAAATTGAAATAAAAACTCATGGCTGGATTGTAAGCATTCACAACTCCATTTGAGACCTATTCCACACAAGTTTCTTAAACACATTAGTACCACCTTTGTTATGAGAATCATCGCCATGGCCTAAGCGCCTGAATCATCAGGAGAATTCACCATCTTCTCCACCACCTTAGACGAATCCCAATCAGAAAAAAGTGTTACTAAAATCTGTGGGGACTGATGACCACAACGGAGATGCTGAAAAAATTGTCATCACAAAACTAGAAAAAACCCTACCGAGTCTTCAACACCACCGCAAACAATTCAACTCCACGTTGATCTAAATCGACACTGTCAAGTAGAGTTATTTAGCCCATCATCACCCTGCAGGTTCTTGTTCGGAAAAGAAACACTTAAATTCATTCTATCTTTCGCACAAGATCGATGGGCCAAACTCAAATTAGGGTTCTACGTCGATAAACTAAACATCGATGCTATATATCTAAATGAAAACCCAAAGAAAAGATACAAACTAGAGGATGAAAAAAGGATTTTGAAATCTATTTGATATTCCAAAAAATCATAGATTATTGCTTCAATGTATCACCAAAGGAATCGGTTACACACAAAACTGAGGGATGTTTTTCTTTGCTTAAATAGGTTGAAAGAAGACGTGTGTCATCTTCAATTCTAGTGTAGGCTTTTTGGAAGAAGACGTGTATAGGGTAACCAGCCTATAAACCCATGTGATACACGGGTAGTTGTCACACCCTCAAAATTCACGTGTAGGGTTTTATCACGAGTCGAGTGAACAAACTAGGATCCGAGTCATTGGTTACCCAGAACGACACTATATGCAACATTTAAAACAATTTATAGTTTAAAACTTTAAAACATTACGGAAGCATATTTCAAATCCAAAGTACTATATTTAAAATTCGTAAAACACACGCCTAAACCAATGTATATGAGTAAGTAATAAGTCTAAAGTAAAGAGTGTTTGAACAAAGAATACTTGATACGTGCATGCTCCTATGGGTAGCTGCTAGTAATGACTTGAGAAAAGCATACTAAAAGTGTCAACACGACGGTTGGTGAGTTCAAGAGTTTGTATTCATCGTAAACAATAACGTTAGTAAATATAAACAAGTGTATCGAATAGATAGCTAGTCTAATTTTATTTGTAATAAACAATAGTGATTTCGCGATCGAATCTGACTATGTTTGTATGTTTGCCTTCCTCCAGGACATACCAAGTTGTGATGCAATTAGTCGTTTAGGACAATTTTGCACCCCCTTGACCTCTAGTCGTACGGGTGAGGCTTGTTAGACCTAGTAGTACTACCCAAGATTTCCCGCTAGATTCCTTAATTAAAGATCTGAAAGTGTAAGGTCTTTCTATGGTATTCACTATGCCATACTAAACACATGTTATAATTGTAAAGCGTTTTAAATGAAGTATGATTTCTCCCCTACAAAAGAGTAAGTAAAAGAGGGGCATTGAACTCACCTAGTGCACAAACGAACAATAACAAGGAGCTAACGGTGAGTAACCCGTCAAAGGTTACCTAGAAAATGAAAGTACATAAGTACGTGTACACATAAAGTTTAACAACCCCAAGTGCTCAATAAACACGTTGACCTAAGATTTTTGGAAACAAGACTCATTTGACCTAGTTGATTCGTCTGACCCGTTGGTGACATGTTAATTGAAATCTTGTTTGATTAATTATAGCAACTCATTACACATGGTTATCATATAAGTAATTCATGTATGCCACATCATAAATCTTAAGTTCTATCAAGATCATCATTATCATACAACTCGTGTGAATCAACATGCTCAACACAATTATAACTACACTATAACTAATAAATCATATTGTTGGACCAAAAGAATCAATGAGCCTGATCAGAAAAACCTCTAAGTCCCACAGACATCACAACAACTGCTGAAGACCTGATCAGCTGTTTGACAAAGTCTGAAGACTTCAACAGCTGAAGACTAAAGTACTGAAGACTTCAACAGCTGAAGACCAAAGTCTGAAGATCAACAGCTGAAGACTAAAGTACTGAAGACTTCAACAGCTGAAGACTAAAGTACTGAAGACTTCAACAGCTGAAGACCAAAGTTTGAAGATCAACAGCTGAAGACTAAAGTACTGAAGACTTCAACAGCTGAAGACTAAAGTACTGAAGACTTCAACAGCTGAAGACCAAAGTCTGAAGATCAACAGCTGAAGACTAAAGTACTGAAGATCAACCGCTGAAGTACAACGACTGAAGACATCAGCTGATGACAACAGCTGAAGTTCAAGTACAAGTACTGAAGCCTTCAGAGTTTGTTACAACAGCTGAAGAAGCATTCTTTAGTTGTTGTGATGGTTTCCTTTCAGTAGTTTTCTTTTATGTTTCAGTATTTGTAAAACGACTGAAGAGCATGTTCTTCAGTCGTTGTAGTTTCAGTAGTTGTAGTGATAGTTAACACTTAGTATTTTTGTAAGAAGATGTCAGCTGTTTTGACATCTTCAGTAGTCGTGTTAACTTTCAGTAGTCTGAATAATTCTGTTAGATGTCACTATCAAATGACATCAGCAGACGTCACATCTCCTATATAAGGAATGTTCCACCACTACATTCTTATATAAGGGATGATTGACCTGATTGTAAGGGTGACATTTTGCCACACGAAAGCGCGTATTGAATGAAATATTTGATTTGCAGAATTCTTTCTATAATCGTTTGCTCTTACTTTGAATATCAACTATGTTCTTGTGAATTGTCTAATCATTGTTTGATTTCCGCTGCAATACTCTCTAATCAATCAAACGTAGATCACTGATCCTAACACATACACATTAACGATCTATCATAACCCCAAACATAGTTTCATAATCTCTTAACATACCTAACGTCTTGCAATATTCCATAAGAACCTAAATTTCCCAAGTAATGCATCAGGCATCCATACAACTCAATTAACGCATTTGATCGTATTAAACATCATGAACAAGCATTCTAGCATGATCCTAACATCATAGATACGTCCAAATCCCAATATCCAACGATTCACATCATTAAAGTTTTCCTTTCAGGAAAGTAACACTCAAAAAAAATCTATAATCCAATTCCTTCATAAATTCATCAACTATATATCTAATCAAGTTTATAATACTCATCTAAACATAAGAAACATCATCAATTTATCATAATTCTCAAATCTCATACATAAAAGTTTCTACTTATAGAAAAGTATGAACAACACATCAATTCCATGAATTTCTTGCATAATCTACGTAAACTAACATCAATGCAATACAACTAATATCATATTATCATCAAACAACATCAATTTTTACTTTAATCTATTAAACTTGGGTTCTTCTTGAATCAAAAACTATAAAAAACTTGTTAAAACTCACCTTAAATCATATAATATATCAAGAATGATGCTTGCTACAATGATGGAATGATCAAAGCTACTTAAAAATTGAATGAATTGCTTGTTCTTGGCTCAAATCGCAAAAGGAGGGGGTTCTTGAGGGTGTTCGGCCGCAAGGTGGGATATGGGAGCTAGGGTTGGATTTTTGTTCAACTTTACTTATTTAAAAATGACTCTTTAATCCCTCTTTAATTACATTTTATAAAATTAACCTTTTTAGCACTTTTTAACAACTTTAACTACAAAACACAAGCATTATTAATTAACAATAATACTCATATATATATTTTCAACTCACTACAAGACACATGAAATAAATATTACATAACCACGAATTAATAATCAACATTATTAATTAAATTATTATTTGTTTATCATAGATAAGTGTTATTAGGTCACCAACATTCAACGACAACTAGTGTGTACTCACGATATGTGTATGCAAGACCTAGTGGAACTAACGGAGTTTGGTAACGGAAAATTACCGAATATCACATTATCCCCGTGTTGAAAGAATTTTCGTCTCTAAAATTGCATTACATGGTTGTGTTACATCACTGATTTACTGCATTGGCACAAAGAAATTGAATAAGTTATCACATAATCCCCATATTGAAAGAAATTTTATCCCGAAATTTAATCAATACCTTCCCCGACTATCTTTGTTGTATTGAACAAATAAGGATACTTAAGCTTCATTTGATCCTCACATTCCTATGTGAATTCATGTCCTAGCCTTGACTTCCAACAAAATTTGACTATGGGTATCTTGCTTTGCTTAAAGGTCTTGACTTTATGATCCATTACCTCAATCGGCTCTTCAATAAAGCATAATTGCTCATCCACTTACACCTCCTCAAGTGGTACAACCAAAGTCTCGTCAAATAACATTTTTTTCATATTGGAAATGTGAAATACATTGTGAACTCCACTCAACAAATCAAACAGGTCTAATCGATATGCCACTAGACCTATTCTTTCTAGAATCTCAAATCACCCCTACGTATCTTGGATTAAGCTTCCCCCTTTCGCCTAATCAAATCATACCTTTCCACAGACTTTCAGTAAAACTTTGTCGCTGACCTGAAACTCCAAAGGTTTCTGTTGCTTGTCTGCATAGCTCTTTTATCAATCTTGTGCTGCTTCCATACGATTTCATATCTACACGATCTTTTCGATAGTTTAATGCACCAATTAGGGGATAGTCAGCTAACTATCACCAACTTCTGGCCAACTAATTGGTCATCTACACTTTCACCCATATAATGCCTCAAATGATGTTGCCTTAATACTAGTGTGATAACTATTATGGTAAGAAAACTCCACCACTGGTAGATGAACTTCCCAATTATTCCCGAAATCAATCACACAAGCGTGCAACATGTCCTCCAATGTTTGAATAGTACATTCGTTTTGCCCATCGGTCTGCGAATGATAGGCAGTGCTCATATCTAGGCGCGTACCCAAATATTTCTGTAACGATTACCAGAAATAGGATGTAAAACGAGCACGAAACAAAATAATCAAGATCAGTACACCATGTCTTGAAACTACCTTCTACAAATAAATTTGGGTTAACTTTTCCATTTTATATGTTTCCTTAATCATCAAGAAGTGAGCAGACTTAGTCAGTTGGTCTATGATCACCCATATCGTGTCACACCCACTAGGAGTCCGGGTAACTTAGTAATGAAATCTATAGAAATTTGTTCCAATTTCCATAAAAGAATCTCAGGTTGTTGCAGTAACCCAGATAGCTTCGGATATTTAACTTTAACCTTAGAGTAGCTCAAACACTTTCTCACGTATGTAGCTATGTCTGCCTTCATATTAGTCCACCAATAGTATGCCTTTAGATCATGATACATCTTGTCATAACCAGGATGTATAAAATACTTAGACTTATGTGCTTCACTCATAACCAAGTCTCTTAAGTTTTCATACAAAGGTACTTAAAGTCTATCTTTGAATTAACGCATTCCATTGGCTTTCACTTCAAACTGTTTGTCCATCCAATGGAAAGATTCAGATTCAACATTTCCCACTTTCAAGGCTTCCAACTGAGCTTTTTTTATTTGTTCCGACAATTGAGCGCTAATTGTAAGTTGCAAAGCTCGCACTCGTCGGGGTTTAGCGATTTCTTTCTACTCAAAGCATCAGCGACTACATTCACTTTCCTAGGTGATATTTGATTGCAGAATCATAATCATTCAAAAATTCCACCCAACATCGCTACCTCTTGTTCAGATATCTTTTGCTCAAAGATATGCTAAAAACTCTTGTGATCGGTGTAAATAGTGCATTTGGTACCATACAACTAATGTCTCCAAATCTTCAAAGCAAATACTACTGCACCTAGTTCCAAATCATGAGTAGTGTATTTCTTTTCATGCACTTTCAGTTGTCTCGAGGCATAAGTTATCACTTTCTCACGTTGCATCAGAACATAACCAAGTCCTTAGATAGAAGCACACAGTAAACTACAAAGTCATCACTTCCTTTTAGTAATGCTAATATTTGTGTGCTACAAAGTTTCTGTTTCAAAACTGAAAAGTAGCTTCTTGACGCTCTCCCCATTTATACGTTGTTCCTTTATTGGGTCAAAGTTGTGAGAGGTTGAACGATCTTAAAAAATCTTTCAATGAAATGCCAATAATATCTTGCCAGTCCAAGAAATTGTCGCATCTCACTAGGCATCTTCGGAATCGACTAATTATTTATCACCTCAATCTTTGCACGATCCATTTGTATTCCCTTTTTGATAACAACATGACCAAAGAATTGCACTTCGTGAATCCAAAAATCAGATTTAGAAAACTTGGCGTACAGTTGTTTCTTTCTAAGTAATTCAAAGATTAGACGTATGTGCTCCTCCTTATGTTCTTCCTTGGTCTTAGAATAGATCAATATGTCATAGATAAACATAATAACAAACTAATCAAGGTGCACACATGATTCACGAGATCCATGAATACTGCTGGTGCGTTATTCAACCCAAATGGCATGACCAAGAACTCATAATGACGATAATGAGTATAAAATGCAATCTCGAGATGTCTTCCTCTCGAAGTATTAGTTGATGGTACCCTGACCTTAGATCAATCTTAGAGTAATAGGTATTGATTCTTAGCTGTAACCTTATTCAATTCTCTATAGTCGATGCAAATTCAAAATGTGTCATCCTTTTTCTTAAAAAAGTGGACAAGTGCACCATAGGGTGTTGAGCTTGGTCGAATAAACCCATTATCCAACAGCTCTTGAAGTTGTGCAGATATGTAACGCCCTGTTATTTCCTTTTAAACCAAATAAATAAGAAAAAGAAATAAAGTCCAAAGTCGGGGACCAAACTTGCCAAAACGGGAGAAAGATTGGATAAGTGGGAGAATAAGAGGGGAGGGCAGCCCACACCCTCCCCACACTTGCAAAGTTCTACCCAAAGAGAGAAGAGAAGGATAAAAGTGAGAAAAAGGGGTTTCAAGCTTGGTTCGTGTGGATTCGAACGTGGAATCGAAGTGTAGCGGGTGGAATCGAAGCTCTACTTGTCGGTATTGTTTGTGTGAGTTCTAGGACCCCTCTTTTATACGTTTTTGAATAATTTTGGGGCTAGAAGACATCGTAAACCTGTTTTGGAAAAGTGGGGAGTTAAACCCGTATGTATGCGTATGTGTATGTGTTTGATTCGGGTGGGGCATGATTTCGGGCTTGTGTGTGCTTGAATGGTGTTGCGGTATGCTTCCTAAGGTTTAGGATGGTTGATTTGAGCTTTGAAGAGGTTTGGAAGGGTGGCCGAAAATGGCAGATTGGGTTCGGGATGAACAACATTGTACATCAGCTAGGGCTAGGCGACCGAATGGAGGCCATACGCACGAAAGGAATGCGACTGAGGTTCATTCGCATGTGATAGTGCGACTGAGGTTCATTCGCATATGAATAGTGCGACTGAGAGTCATACGCATGAGGGCTATGTGACTGAAGGAAATACGGATGAGGGCCATGCGACTGAAGGAAATGCGGATGAAGGTCATGCGACTGGAGGTCATGCAACTGGAGTCCAGACGCTTGTGAGTCGTGCGACTGAGGTTCATTTGCATGCAAGGAGTGCGACTGGAGGCCATTCGCATGAAGGTCATGCGACTGAGGTCCATACGCCCGGATACCATGCGACTAAGGTTCATGCGCATGGGAATCATGCGACCGGAGGCTGCGACTGAAGGTCCATTCGCTTAAGTGTTCTCATACATATGGAAGACTGTGCGACTGAATAGGGTCCATACGCCCGAATGATCACATCTTTCGGGGAATGTGCAGATGTAGGTTTTGACCTTTGGGGTTTTTGATGGTGTGTTGCGCATGATTGATGTGATGTATGACATTGTATGATTATGTATGTATGATGATGCCCGGTATGTTGATGTTGACTATGTATGTTATGTTCCTTATTATTATGTATGATTGTTTTCCCTGGGCTTTACGTGGTATATTAATGAATTAAATGAAAGTATTATATAACGTAAAGTGGAAGATAATAAAAAGAGGAACACGATGAATGAATGCATGCATGAATGAATGAATGAGAGTACGAATGGCTTGCAAGTAAAAGAAAGGAGGTTCACAACTCATTAAGAGTTGTTAGCTCAACTGTGTGTGGATATACAGTGTGCGGTCTTGGCTACCTCATAAGGGACCATAGACCCAGTAAGAGTTTAGTCTTGGTGACTGCTCTGATACGTGCGATGTGGTATTCACTGTGTGCTATGTAGCATGTGATTTTGGCTAACTTATGTGGGTTCATACACACAGTAGGGGGTTCAGTTTTGGTAATTGCCCCGATACGTGCGATGTGGTATTCACTATGTGCTATGTAGCGTACGATTTTGGCTAACCCATGAGACAACGTGCGATTTTGGCCAAACCCCTAATAGTTCACACACACAGGGGGAGTTTGTCTTAGTGACCACTCCATTGGTGCGATTTGAGCGATATGTACGATGGGTACGAAGATATGAAAGTGCGAAATGTGCGAAGCGTGCGATATGTGTGAAACGTAACGAACGTAAGAAAGGATGTTATGAATGAATAAAGTGAATGATAATGTAACGTGCGATGATTAATGAAGGAAAGAATGTGATGAATAGAATGGAAGATAATAATTACATTATCTATGTGTACGTATGATGTATGATCGCATGAAAGTAAAGAACGGTTTTAATGAAAGAAAAATATGTTTTGTTATAAAACTAGAACTCACTCAGCAACGCTGACTTTTATGTGTTTCCAGTTGGCAGGTAATGTTGCTGAGGATGGCACGGGGAGGCTACTCAGTGTGACATCTCTTAATTTTGTTAACTTAGAAGTTAACTTTGTTAAAATCTTAAAAGGGCCTTTTATGTCAATTTTGAAACTTTGAGGATTTATTATGCTTAATAATTAATTTGGTGATTAACAAATTAATTAATGAATAATAATAATATAATAATAACTTGAAAAAAAAAATTATTAAAGGTTAAACATTAAAACTTAAGTTAAGGGGGGCTTTAATGTCATCTTATAAACTTTTAAATGAAAGTTTTTGACATGAAATAATAAAAACTAAAATAAAGGGGATTAAAGTGTAAATTATGTGTAACTAAAACAAAACCTTAAAACTCAAGTGATAACCCTTGGAAACCTCAGGGACCAATTGTGTCAATTTCAAGAATACAAACCAAACCACCCGCCCGGTTGAACCGCAATTCCGGCGGCCAACGCCGGCGAAGCTCCGGCGGCCCTCCGGCCACTCGAAACCCAAAATTTTGTCGTTTCATGAGCTAAAAAAATGTCTCCAAACCGTTTTAGAACTCAAATCGAACTTAAGCGCATCGTTTAATCAAGATTAAAGCATCGGTTATCATCCACACGAATGCATAACCGTCGCCCTTTACTCGTATAGTCGTTCGGGCATTTACACATCTTAATAAACCAATTAAACTAACCTAAACGATCATCTATCAATTCCTAACGTTGTAATCAAGCTAATTTCTCCTGTGAAACACTCAACCATTGAATTCGAGTATCACTTTCATCGTGAACCTGCAACTCGAACAACGGCTACTTTCCGAGCATTATTGATTCCAATTGATAGAGGGCTTTGGTTCACCTAGGCCTTTAGATGCTTTCTGCAACACGAATTTGACTATCGTGCACATGTTCATCGTGAACCGACTTCGACCAAGCCGCAACGTGTTCTTCATTTGTTCTTATAGTGTTCAACTTCGAATCGGTAATTAAACGCTGCTATAGACTCGTTTTCATATAGAGAACAAAAGCCCTAAGTTGGTTTTCACAAACAATAACAGTTTGATCTTCAATTTGATCAATGATGATTCTAGGGTTTATGTAAATTGGGATTCTTTTGTGGGTATGTTTTTAACATTTAAAAACCGGGTGATACCGCGGTTGTATGCCTTGGTTCACCGGTTAAATCATCACATTCTAACTTGGAGGTCCCGGGTTCGACCCCGGGCACCCCCATATTTTTTTTAAAATGGCTTTTTAAGCCTTAAATCAACTTTAGAAAATTTTTAATAATATAGAAAAATATTTTATAACCTTTAAATATATTTTAAGTTGTCAAATAGTTTTTAGTAATATTTTAAAATACTAAACAATTAAAAACCTTTGTAATAAAACATTTTAAAGGTTATTTTTGAATTATTAACATAGATTTTAATAATTAACAAAATAATAGTGACCCGAACTGTCCTTAAATTCTATCGTTTAAATCACGATATTTTAAATGGAGTTTTATTTTAAAACGTTATAAATTCTTTTGTGTAATAAAACTATATTATGTTTCAAATTTAATTATAATCTAAATGATAAATAACTAGTTCTTCAAGTAGTTGTTAAAATGATTATGTGAATAATATGTTATTATCTAATCATTTGAGCATGTTATATCATTTAATGAAGTTATTCGTGAACTTTTATTTAAATTCTTGAAAATTATAAAACAATATAAATTGCTTTAAGTTTTTAAAACTTTATAATAAATTATTTGAAAGCTCAAAACTTTATAAAATGATTATAATATGTAGCATCCTTATCAACTTTTAAATAGTTAATTTTTAAATTTTCTTTTCACATATTATACTTAATTTCTATAAAATCAATAACTTAAATTGTTAAGACATTTTCAATTATTATTGGTCTTAATTGATTTAAATTATCTTTATTAAACCTAAATGATTTATTATTAAACTCCCAAATTCCATTTGAAACCCTAGTTCATGATTTATTGTTAATCTTATTACCAAACCTAATCTTGGAATCTATACGTTTAAACAACTTGTAAAAGAAACCATTTGGAACCTCGTTTAAATTATTATCATCATTATTATAAACATAATTACTCATCAAAACCCTAAAACTATTGAAACCCTAATTCTTATTTAAACATTAATCAATATATTAACCTTAATCTTCATCTTGTAAATTATATATTTAGGTGCTTGTAATGGACACTTGGGATTTATCTTGTAATCTTTTATATCATCTTGAAATGCTTATTTCCATGTGAGTTTTCTTGCCCCTTTTTCATATTTTTACACTAACTTGGGTTGAAACATGATAGCGTATACATGATACACTTATACACATTTGAGACTTGTAAATCACGTGCAATTCAACTTATTATTTTGTCATGGTTATTTGTTTATTGTAAGGGTTTATATGAGATACATAGTTTGTTTACAATCATTAACTATTGCTAGCCTGGCGACGTCTTAGATCTTTGGGCCTGACAAGCCTATTTGGTGCTAAAGTCGATGTATTGCCGACTCCTAGGAGCCGTATGCTTGTGCACTAGGGAACCAAATACACTTAGCCAATCTTTTATACTTGTAATCAAGTCGAGGTTTGGTTGTAACGATATGTGTTCTATAACCTTACTAGCTTATAACCTATGACATGAATTGCTACTTGTAACTTTCTTTTTCATATTATGTATGAAAACCTTGGAAACTCACCAACTATTTTTAGTTGACTCTTATTTTTATCATGTTTCAGGTCAACCTCAAGTTTAAAGTGATCCTTTGAAGCATGCTATAATTTAGGACTTGGACCTAGATAATGAATAAAAAGTTGCATTATGTTATGTTATGTTGACTTATTTCTTGTATAAGACTTATGATTGTAATATCCATTTCAGGACTTATGAAAATAATATTTACAATTTAATATAGCGTTATGTGGCTGTGAACAATCTTAACCCTCACATCTCGACGTTTCCGCCGTCAAGGTTGGGGTGTGACAGATTGGTATCAGAGCCCATAACTATAGGGAATTAGGTTATTATAAATGGTGACCTAGACTATAGTTGCATGAACCTTATAGAAAGATCATTATACTTTTGTGCTTGCTTATTGTTTGCATGCTACATAATGCTATGCCTTTTGTGCAACTTGATGCCTTAGTATAATGCTTAAAACTTAGTTATTTGTCTCCCTAAACTTAACTTAAACTCTTTGATTTCCCCCGACAAATGAACTTCCTAAACTTATTCTCAACGACATGTGGAATCTACACTTATCGTCGTGGGTTCAATTTCTTAGACTATATGTCTAATCTATGTAAATCCCATCAAGGTTTTGATTTCATAACCAAAGAAATTTGTGTGACACATAGACACCTGTATTCTAGATTTTCTGGCAAAAGGCCTTTGGGCTAAGGCAAGCATATCGTATAAATCTCATTGCGAGACCAGTTATGCTTACCTGGGGATTTCTGGGATGAGTGATAAACTATGGTCAATATACACAAATCTCTAAGGCAAATGGGTCAATTTACCTTGACGTGTCAACGATTCCAAATGGTAATGCGTTACCCAATGGAACCATCCTCTTTGTATCTTAAAAATCCTTGATTCTTTGATCCGGTTTACCACCAAAGTTTTAATATCTTCTTATTCTTATCATACATAATGTTCCTGTTAATATTGAACCCATCCTACATTTCAACTCTTACATTTAAACATCGCTACACGTTGGCGTTTCATGTATCTATTTCTATACCCTGACCAACGTGTGCATGCCTCTTAATATATCCAAAGATATTGGGAATCTAAACCGAATGGCCTTCAAAAATTTAAACCGTTGCTTATGGTTCTCAAGTCTTCATAAGGATGTGTCCCATAACTAAGAACATGAAATGCTATAGGTGGAATTCCTACATCTCGGGATACTTTGTCTAGGCAAAGTGTAAATGGTGATTTGACTCGATCATTGAATCCATGTACTTGACTCGAAACCCTTGAGATGAGTGATCGCTTATAAGTACGCATGTCTTTAATAAAGTTATGGCTGATCTCATATCTTGAGAAGTCCATGTATTCCCTTCGATTGTGAAACGAATGTTCACATCTCATTATGATGTCGAATCATTCTTGTCCTTGACTTTGCCTTCCTGATTTAAATTATTCAAGATTTGAACACCATCATAACAAATTTCCGCTATCTTGAACTTTGATCTTAAGCTTGTTAGCATGATTTTTCCTTTTGTTATATTGATGTAACTTGAAATTTTCCGAGTTCTAATTGAAATTATTTTCTTTCGTTGTTAAGTCAAACTCCGTACCGTCTGCACCGTGAGAGATGCAAGGGTTTGCAAGCCAACCTATGACTAAGAACACTCGTATCTCCTAAGTGATTCTAACACATCAAAGCAGGGGTGATTCCCTTACTTTGATGATTCTGTATTTGTTTCGGTAAATGGTTTCCAATTGTGATTTATAAAAATTTTATCCTCTGGATCGGGGTGATTTCCTTATTCCAAGGATTGACTTCAATTATTTTTTGGAATGGCGTTTCACAAATGACATAATCTCACCAACATAGGATTGAAACCCGTACTTTGGTGACAAATGTCAATCTTCGATTGTTTTCTTGCTATTATGAAATTCAATCATCAAGATAGGCGTGAATTCCATATCTTGATGATAATATCATCTTTATGAATTGTATTTGTTCAAATGAGACGACTTCATCAAAGTAGGAGTGAATTCTGGATTTTGATGAAGAAGTTCATCTTGTTATATTTTGTTTTCGAAAAACTTCACCGTTAAGATAGGAGTGATTTCCCTTACCTTGATGGTGAGTTATCTCGTCTTATTTATGTGGATCCTCAATAAGGAGTTGAGATCGAGCTTTTTGATTGGTAAGTTAGAGGTCATACCTTGAGAAGACACCCTCAAGCTAGGAGTGAAAACCACACCTTGATGACTATTCTCATTTCTTGATCTCCAACTTACCAAGGTTTAATCAAGTGACAAGAAACATGTAGTAACTTGAAGGGCGAACCAATTTTAGTGTTGGACCTATCAAGCCAAAGCATGATTTCTGAACTTGAAAGAAGACCTGATCACTCTAGGTTGATTTTGATTTCGAATTTGGAGCATTTGAATTCTTAAATCGATTTCTTTTCCTTTATCTTCATGTTTTGACTCGATCTAGCTACATCGAACCATTTATTTCTTACTTATCAACTTTTATTTTGAGTTTTCATCAACACATGATTGTGTGATGGTAGCCTTCTTAAACGATCTTTCTGCTAAATAAAGACATTATCAACTTGTGTTCATGTCTTTCTAGACACACGAATGTTCTCAGCTGCGCTTATGGGTTTGATGAACTACGTATGCAATCTATACTTGGAAACTTGCTATCTTGCAAAACATGTTTACAAATATTTTTCTTAATGTTTGCGTCATTTCTTGAATCGTGTTGGACCAAAAGAACCAATGAGCCTGATCAGAGAAACCTCTAAGTCCCACAGGACATCACAACAGCTGAAGAAGACCTGATCAGCTATTCTACGAAGTCTGAAGAATACAACTGCTGAAGTATTTCTGAAGTTCTGAAGACAAAGACTGAGACAACAGCTGAAGATCTAAAGTCTGAACACTTCAACAAGTACTGAAGACAAAGACTGAAGATCAACAGCTGAAAGACAAAGTCTGATGTTCAAGTACTGAAGACATCAGCTGATGTTAACAGCTGATGACAACAGCTGAAGAGGGCTTCTTCAGTTGTTGTGATGGTTTTTCTTCATCAGTAGTTTTCTTTTCTTTTCAGTAGTTTGTTTACTTTTCAGTACTTGTAAACAACTGAAGAGGTTGTTCTTCAGTTGTTATAGTATCAGTAGTTTTATGTTTTTCAGTAGTTGTAAATAAGATGTTTAACACTTAGGAACATTTGTAAGAAGATGTCAGTTGTTGACATCTTCAGTAGTTGTTAAACATCAGTAGTTATAAAACGGTTACATGTCACTTTCAAGTGACATCAGCCTACGTCACTCTTTCCTTTATAAGGAATGATGACTCACCTGTAATCGTGCCTTTGAGGCTGACAATCTTAATGCAATATTCCTTTTGTCGGATATTTCTCTCTCTATAACAAAATTCTTTTATCGCTTTATATCGAATGTTCTTGATTGAATTTGTCTAATTCTGAGCTATTCCGCTGCTATATCTGTTCAATCGATCAAACCTAGAGGCTGAGATCCTAACAAATGGTATCAGAGCAGGTTAATCATTGATCGATCTAACAATTGATCATTGAAACTGCTCAATCGCTCTAAGTTTGATCGAATTAGCAAATTCGCAAGGATCTGTTATAGAGATTGAGAGTGTATCACTTCTGGCCGTTTTATTTGAGGTTCTGTGTGGTTCTAAGCTAAATTTATTTTGATTTTACTTGAATCTGTCTGAATTTCCACAATGACTACTTCTTCGAATGATCCTTTCAATACTGGATCCTCTACCAAGCCTCCGATCTTGGTGAGGAATGAGTATAACATTTGGCAGAGAAGATTGCTCCATCACCTGTCTGTCAATAGCTCAGGTTGTTGGACATCTGTGGTACATGGACCACATAAGCCAATGGTGAATGATCCGGAAACAAACCAGTTGGTTCCAAAGAAGAAGGAGCAATACTCCGATGAGGACAAGAAGTTGTTTGAAATCGATGCAAAAGCCCATGGAATTTTGGCTATGGCTATTCCTAATGAGATTTACTCTGGGCTTCTGCATTGTGAGTCTGCTCATGACCTCTGGAAAGCCATCAAAGAACAATTTGGTGGTACTGATGAGGTTTTAGCAAACAACAGGGAAATCCTCGCCTAACAATATGAGACTTTCTCTCATAGAAAGGGTGAGACTCTGACTCAACAATTTGAGCGGTTTTCATGTTTAATCTCTGAATTGAAAATGGTTAAACATGAATATACCAGGAGTCAGATGAACCATAGATTCCTAAGATCACTGCCTGAGAGATGGAACACATATACCATTGTTCTACGCTCAAATGCTGATGTTGATCGCCTATCTCTCACCAACTTCATGGGAAACTGCTTACATTCGAGAGAGAGATAGAGCAGAAAAGGAATTGGTTTCATCTGGCAAGCTTACTGAGGATTTTGTCCAAGGGAACACTGCCCTGATTGGACATCAAGAGTCAGAATATGTGTCATCTGAAAGCCGTATGATGAGCATATTGATTTCTCTACAAACACTTCTGAGCCTGCCTTTGTGAGTGTTGATAGTTATTCTGCTGGTAGTAATAGTGACAATCTATGTTTCATCATGGATGATCTCAAGGGGATTGCTGATGATGACTTAGAAGAGATGGATTTTTGAGCCAAATGGCCTTGATAAATATCAGATCTCAGAAGTTCTACAAAAGAACTGGAAGGAAATTCCCAGGACTCTCTGGCAAAACCAAAGTTGGTTTTGACAAGAGTAAGTTGAAGTGCCATAAATGCCACAGGCTTGGACACTTTGCAAGAGAATGTAGATCATCTGGATCTAACTCTCCTGCACCTTTTGTGACTTTCCCTGGCAATAGTCAACAAAACAGAGGGCAACAACCTGTCAATTCTGGTTATCATCATCAACCACAATCTCCTGCATATTTTGTTCCACAGGGGCCAATGCCATATCCATACCCCTGCTATTACATGCCACAACCAGGCCAGGTTCAAGCACCCACTGCTCAGCAATCACATGCACTCCCTGAGCCTCAACCATCCCAATCTCATCAACCTAATCAACTTCAACAACACAGCTTCTTCACACCAGGAGTTGTTGACTGGAGCAGCTTACCGATGATGTGTGTCTGGTAATGAACAACTGTTCTCAGGTGCTGGTCAACATGGTGGTGAGCATCCTTTTGGAAATCTAGCTCTCATGACTTTGGAATCCTCTGATGGATCATCCTCAAGTACCTCTTCAACACATGTATCACAGGTATCCTCTGAGGCTAAGGCCAAATTTGTTCTGAAACTTGCATAGCAGCATTTGCCTCTATTAGAGAAGCAAATGTGGCTTTAATCAATAAAAATGTAGAGCTAGAACAAACAATTTCCAAAAATAAAGCTGAGTTTGAGTCTGTGCTGAAAGAGAAAACTGATGAGATTTATAAATTAAAATGCCAAATCTCTGATGATAAGGCTAGGGAGGATGTACTCTTAGAGAAGTACAAAGACCTCAAAGATACTCTTGCTGTCACCCAAGTAGAGTGTGATCGATGGGTACAATCTTGCAAGGGCTTTGAAATGCTTCTTAGTAAGCAAACAGCTTCCAATGTGAAGTTTGGAATTGGTTATAATCACACTGCTCCTCCTACAGATTTTGCTTCAAGAGCAGGAGTAGAATCTGATGGAGAAAGTAACGACCAATCCACCTCATCATGTGATTCACTACTTGATAAAGCACCATCAGTAGTTGAAGTCAGTAGTAATCCCTCTGTGAACCTATCAGCTGATATTGATGGTTCAACTGCTGACATTCACATGATCAATGAGTTGATCAACCCAAGTGTTATCCCTAGAAGTACTGAGAGTACTGGAGAGCAGGGGATAACATCTGGAGTTCAAATCCCAATAACTGACAGCACTAAAGAGAAGAAAACTGTCAGTAGGAAGGATTTGAAGCCTACTAAGGGAGTTGACAAGAAGGCAAAAAGTGCTTCTAAACTGCTGAAGAGCAAGTCTTCAGTAGTTTCATCTTCTTCAGTTGATGATCAACAGAAGATGAAGAAGAAACCATGTGAAATATGTGGTCTATTCAATCATCTCACAGATGATTGTTGGTACAAAAAGGGATCCAAACTCAAACAAAAGGAGAAAATTAAAGAAAACTTGGCTAAAATGAAAACTGAGTTTGAGTCCAAGTTTGTACCAGCAGCATCAAATCCTGTTACTCCTATGTCCAAAAGAAATCTAAAAGGGAAGGAGTGCAACAGGCAATAGCTGAGGTTGCTCAAAAGAAGATGGTGCAACACAAGAACTCATCATCAAACACCAATACCAATGTGTCTGAAGAGCTGAAAGCTCTTTCCCAGAATCAGACACAGCTGGTAATGATGGTTCAACATCTGTTGGGAAGAGTTAACCAACTTGATGGCCCTGTGTTGAAACCCCAGAAAAGGAGATCCAAGCCAAAGGATTCCTCTTCTACACCATCTCCTTCACCTCAAGCTATTGTGCCCAATAAACCTGTTAGTTTACCATCTATTGATGAGACCAGGCCCAAAACCAAAAGGTTTGGGTCTCCAAAACTAACTGATTGTTTATTAATGCAGGTTTCTTCAACATGCCAAAGTAGCATCTGGTATGTAGACAGTGGGGGATCTATGCATATGACTGGGAACAACTCACTTCTTAATGACTACTCTCCAGGAAGGAAGGGTTTGTGTTCCTTTGGCAATGATGCAAGAGGTTACATCATAGGAAAGGGCTTTGTTTCCAATGGGGAAATAAGGTTTGATGATGTCAACCATGTGGAAAATCTCAAGTATAACCTCTTGAGTGTCAGTCAATGTGTGACAAAGGCCATGTTGCCCTTTTCACAAGCCAGAACTGCAGGATTCTGTCATCCAAAGTTCTGAGTTTGATTGACAGGTATTGGATGCTCACACTCTCCTGAAGGCCAACAGGACAGGAAGAGTGTATGCCTTAGATCTTTCCAAGAAAATAGATCTCAAAGGCCATCCTTGCCTATTTTCCAAGGCCTCTCCTCAAGAATCTAATCTATGGCATAGAAGGCTGGGACATGTTAACTTCAAGAACATGAATCAGCTGATACACCATAGTTTAGTAAGGGGAATGCCTATGAAGGAGTTCAAGTGTGAAAACAACTGCACTGCTTGTTTGAAAGGAAAACAGCACAAGGTTTCATTCCCACCTATTGAAGAACCAAAGTCCACTGCCTGCTTACAACTTCTTCACATGGATCTCTTTGGTCCTGTGAGAGTGATGAGCATGGCAAAGAAGAAATACTGTCTGGTAATTGTGGATGATTACTCCAGATTTGTATGGACTTTCTTCTACATTCAAAGGATGAAGCTGCACAGAAGATCAAACTTTGTGTGTATGCTGAGAAGCAGTATTCCCTCTCAGTCAAGTGTATTAGAAGTGACAATGGAACAGAATTCAGGAACAATACACTTGATGAGTTCTACCTTTCCAAGGGAATAAAGAGGCAGTTTAGTATTCCAAGAACTCCTGAACAGAATGGAGTTGTGGAGAGAAAGAACAGGACCCTCATTGAAGCTGCAAGGTCTATGTTGGCTGATTCTGGACTGCCATTGACCTTTTGGGCTGAAGCTGTCAACACAGCATGCTATGTGCAGAATAGAGTGCTAATAAATCAGAGGTTGATGAAGACTCCATATGAAGTTCTACATCATTTGGTCCCTCTCATTTCATTCTTTAGAGCATTTGGGTGTCCTGTTTCATTCTCAACACAAAGGATCAGCTCCAGAAATTTGATCCTAAGGTGGATGCAGGGTACTTGTTGGTTATTCATCAACTTGCAAGGCATACAGAGTCTTCAACTGCAGAACAAAGATGGTTGAAGAGACTCTACATGTCAAGTTCAATGAATCTCCAAAGGACAAGATCCACAAAGCCCTGTGGAGCTCTTTGATTTGGACATACTGCAATATGTTCCTTATCAATCTCCTGCTGTTGCTCCTGTCAACAGTTCACCACCTGGTGTTACTACTGCTGAGATGATGATGATAGTAGTAATCACCTCTTCAGGTTTAGTGACCAACTGCCTGAGTCCTCTAAACCTGATGCTCCTGTAGCTCCAGCAGCACCATCCACCACAACAAATGCTGATGAGATTTCTGCATCCTCAACTTCATTTGAGTTGCCACCATCTTCATGGTTTCAAGAATCTGCATCAACATCTGCTGCTGCTGAAGGTCCTACAAACACTTGCACAGATTTGATTGTTACCAAGAGCTGAAAAATCACCCAATGTCTCAAATCCTTGGTGATATCAATGCTGGTGTTTCAACCAGAAGCCAGTTGTCCAATTTCTGCTTCTATGCTCTCTTCATCAGTCAGCTAGAGCCAAAGAACTATCATGTAGCTTTGAGAGACAATGGATGGGTTGAAGCCATGCAGCTTGAGCTTCTTCAGTTCAAAAAACAGCAAGTGTGGGAGCTTGTTCCTCTACCCCCAGGTAAGTGTGCAATAGGCACTAAATGGGTGTTTAGGAATAAAACTGATGAAAATGGGCTAATTGTTAAGAACAAGGCCAGACTGGTTGTGCAGGGGTTTGCACAAGAAGAAGGTATTGATTATGATGAAACCTTTGCCCCTGTAGCCAGACTGGAGGCAATTAGATTGTTTTTAGCCTATGCTGCACTCCACAATCTTAAAGTTTTTCAAATGGATGTCAAAAGTGCTTTTTTATATGGTAACATAAAAGAAGAAGTTTATGTGTGTCAACCACCAGGCTTTGAGGATAATAAGCACCCAGAATGGTATATAAGCTTGATAAAGCTCTTTATGGGTTGAAACAAGCACCTAGAGCCTGGTATGAGACCTTATCAAACTTTCTTCTACAAAATAATTTCACTAGAGGCTCCATAGATAAAACTTTATTTATTAAGAAGGTGGATCAGCATAATACTTGTTCAAATTTATGTTGATGATATTATATTTGCATCCTCTGATCTCAAATTGTGTGAGGAATTCCAAAACTTAATGCAACAGAAGTTTGAAATGAGTGCAATGGGAGAATTACAGTTCTTTCTAGGTTTGCAAATCAAACAAAAAGCTGATGGAATTTTTATTCATCAGTCTAAATACACAAAAGATCTTTTGAATAAGTTTGATTTACAAAACTATAAACCCTGTTCTACTCCCATGTGCAACACCACACAATTGGATGTTGATCAGAAAGGTAAAGATGTTGATGAAACTCTTTACAGATGTATGATTGGTTCCTTGATGTATTTAACAGCTTCTAGACCAGATATTATGTTTGCTACATGTGTTTGTGCTAGATTTCAGGCTGCACCTAAAGAGTCTCATCTGATTGCAGTCAAGAGGATCTTTAGATATCTGCAAGGTACACAATCTCTAGGCTTATGGTATTCCACTGGACATTCTTGCAAATTAGTTGCTTTCTCTGATAGTGACTATGCAGGGTGTAAGTTGACCAGGAAATCAACTTCTGGTGGATGTCAATTCCTAGGCAACTGTTTGATTTCTTGGCAGAGTAAGAAACAAACATCTGTTGCTACATCTACTGCTGAAGCCGAGTACATTGCTGCTGCAAGTTGTACATCCCAAGTACTCTGGATTCAGAATCAACTTTTGGATTATGGTATTACAGAGACTAAGACTCCATTATTAATGGATAGTGCTTCAGCTCTTTGCATTGTCAAAAATCCAGTCCAGCACTCTAGGACCAAACATATAGAAATTAGACATCATTTTATAAGAGATTGTTTTGAAAAGGGTCTAATTAATCCTATGTTTGTGCCTAGTGCTGATGAGCTTGCAGACATTTTTACTAAGCCTTTGGATAGTTCAACTTTCCACAACCTGGTGTTAAGGCTTGGTATGCTGCAACTAGAATAAGTGACAACTACTGATGATCTCAGTAATTACCGATGATTATTGGTAACCATGTCACATATATGTACTGAGTTATTTTACCCTCAGTAGTTTTTATAACTACTGAAGGCTAAATGCTTTAAGTACTGTACTTTATCTGTTCTAAACTACTGATGTAGTTACAACTACTGAAATCAGTAGAAACAGATAAGTACTGATGTCCTATGAAACAACTGAAAACAGCAAAAAGGCTGATGAGTACGTGTTGAGGACAGTATGAAACAGCTGAAAGGCTATGAATTGACGACAACTACTGATGAGTACTCTCTCTTCAGTAGTTCCCAAACTGCTGTTTCTTCTAAACAACTGAAGCAATACCATGTCTTCAGTAGTTTCACAACTACTGATGACTACCACCAAGTCTTCAGTTGTTTACAACAACTGATGGCACAACCAGGGTCTTCAGTAGTTTCACAACTACTGATGACTAATACCAAGTCCTTAGTTGTTTCAACATCTGAAGTCCAACTTGTCTTCAGTAGTTTTTTAAAACTACTGATGCCTAAATCAGAGACTTCAGTTGTTTCAACTTCTGATTGTAAACACCATGTCTTCAGTTGTTTTCTAACTGCTGACCACACCAATACCATCAGTCGTTTCAAACCTCTGAAAGTTAATACCACGTCATCAGTTGTTTCAAATACTGATGACTAACACCAAAACCTTCAGTCGTTTCATAACCCGTACCCTATATATATCTGATCCCTCTTTCAGAGTTTTTCATTCTTTCACGACCTAAAATTTCAAAAGCTCTGAAAACCTTTCACCTTCATTAATGGCGACCATGCAACTCAAGCCTCGACACAACTGTGTCGCGTACCTCACTAAATCGCCCTTCTGGACCAAATTCGATAATGCTATAGATCTTATGGTCCAATCACCACTGAAAACGCCTTCCTTCTAAATCCAATCATTTATGCCGATTCGCTACATCAGTTTTGGACGAATGCAACTGTTAATGGAGAATCTATCCATTCGTCCATCAACTCTCATAAGGTGGTCATCTCTATGCTATCATCCGCCAGATATTACTATTAGATGATGCTGCCTACCCTGTTGGATATCCTAAGCGCCAAATTGATCTTTCATTTGGACAACATGGATATCAAGGCGATCTTAGTGCTTCGACCATCCTAAAGAAACATTTTCCAGATGCTGAACGCTTGATATTTCATATGGTAAATGTTTGCCTGGCCCCGAAGACTTCTTCTTGGGATCAACTGTCTTCCAGATGGCAACAGGTACTGTTCTCTATCCTTGAACAAGAACCACTAAACTTTTCTGAAATAATTTTTCTTGAAATCAAGGATATGGCCACAAAACCACTTTCTAACCGTTGGATACTATATCCTCGGTTTATAATGGCCATAATAGAGAATCAGCTTTCTGCTGAGGGACTAGTTGGTCTGGGAGTCCCTGCTTTGGCTGTATTGCCGGAGGTATACTCCCGACACAACACTGACCAAACTCTTAAACAGGCTGCCAAGCTGCGCAAACCCACGCAGCTGGAACCCACAGCCTCCACTTCCACATCCAAAGTCCCCTCCAAACCCTCAAAGAAGAAGCCTAAGAAGGCTACTCAGGGAGTTGAGTCCCCTGAGGATGCTCCTGCTGCACCAAAGCAGGTTATCTCGACTGGAAATAACCCCCCAGTAGAGACTATGACTCCACCAACCGAAGCCGCTCAGGTTTCCTCTCAAAAGGAACCTGATGCAACCACTCAAAGGGAAGCCACACTGCTGGGATCCTCCTCACTTGAGGGGATTACCATTGAAAAGCACCACTCGCCCAGGGTGCACACTGCTTCCACACCCTCTCCTGATGCAACCGCCCCTCAAAGCCCTACAATAATTGTTGCAAAAGTGCTGACGCAGTTGCATTCCTCACCCCCCACCCAGACACCAATCACTACTGGGATAACCTCACACCTGAGGGGGAGGATCACAATGCTTCTGTCAACCCACAGCACAGGGGTTATCATGTTCCATCTTCTGGTGTAGACAAGGAGTGCGAACTTCTGGTGAGGCTGCCACTGCCTCTGACTCAGCATATGACCAGGGTGCAGTTGGTAACATCTCTAAGACCTCACCAGTGGCAACAGCTGATGAAGGACATAGTCCTGAGGCTGGAAGTCCCCAGAACCAAGAACAAGGGGCACATGCTATAATTGATCTACACTCAAGGCATGTTAATCCTGACTCTGTCAGGAGGTCAGGTGATTCAGTATCAACTAATGATGACCTGAGCTTCTTCTTTGATGTAGTTGCTCAAAACACCATCCTCGAGGATGAGGTTAGCAGACTCAAAGAGCTGCTGGCCAAGATGTCTCAGGATGAAAGTCCATCTGCCACCACAATACACCCACAGATGGCACCTTCTTCTGAAGGTCCCCTACACACTGAACCAGTACATACTTCCAAGCCACCAGCCTCTGCTTTTGGCACTAATTCTCAGGAACAGAACCATCCTGATCAATCAGTTGCTAACCTTCAAAAATCCCTACCTCTCATCACTCCCATGATCACAGATATAGTGATCAAAGCCATTGATGAGAGGCTTCCTACAATAATACAACCCCTGGTGGAGGAGTTGGTGACCAAATCACTTTCTACTGCTCAAACCCTTGCACCCAATGCAACCAAAAAGGGGGAGAGTCAGTCAGTTAAAGGAAAAAGGAAGAGGACAGATGGGGAGAAGGAGAAAGAATCAGAGAAGGTAAATGAGAAGGAGTTGGCTGTTATAAGTGTGGAGGAGCCTGAGTTTGATCATGAGAAGGAGAAGAAGAGTGAGAAGAGAGCTGAAGTGAATGAAAGTCAAAAAGACTTTCATGTCACATATCAAAAGAGGAAAGGAGAGTCTGAGAAGGAGAAGGAGCTGAATGATATGGTGAAAGAAGCTGATGCCAACCATAACCGTTCAATGGATAAAATCATTGAACAGTTATATAGGCAGGGTTTTGACATCCAACAACTAGACTCCGAGATCAGAAGGTTGGAGACAGAGGAGATCAACTCAAGATGGGCTAGTTATGATGCCTTAGAAAGAGAAAGGCTGGAGATAATGATTAGATTTATAGCCAATACTTGGGAAGATCTCTGATAGAAATAAGGGCCTGGACCAGGGACAACATCTTGGCAATAACCACCAAGATTTGTTCGTCTGAAGCATACTCCAAGGTTTAGTGATTGAGGCATTGAATGAAGCTGGGGTTGGGAACTGAAAAGAACTGACAAAATTTACTAAAGCCTCCCTTACAGCCAAAATGCTAAAACAGTCTGAAAAGCCTCTATCCTCAAAATCACTACCTCCACAACCCACTAAAACAACCCCTTTACCCTCTAAACCAACCATCCAACCCACAAAACCAAATCCTTTACCCCCAAAACCCACTGCCAGTGATGTACCTAGACAAAAGAAAAGAAAGGTACTGAGGGCTGATGAAGATGAAGAGAGGATGAAGACAGACTGCCACTCTCTGCAGTTATCACTTTGCCTAAGGCTAATCCAATGTCCATCACTCCTGCTTCTCAAATGCATGATGTGATGATAAAGATTGAAGAGGAACAGATGCAAAGACATGATGAGGAAATGCTGAAAAGCATTGACAAAGCATATGCCACATCCTCTTCAATGATTAGCATGAAGAAAGAAGTCTTAAGATTGTACACCCTTGCTAATACCTTTCAATACCAAAGGGAAAAAGTAAGGATATGGCCTGATCCTAGGGTGGCACACCGATTGTCAAGAAAGAAATTCCTTCAAAATACAAGGCCAAGTGAAGAGGGTTGTCAACGAAGACATCACTGTGGTTCTTGTAGTGTCCCCTTGGGAAATCGTAGAAGAATTCAAGAAAGCTTATGAAGCCAAACAACCACCCCAAAAGATGTTGGAGAATAAAATCATAAAGAAGGGATTGGTTTACAAAAGACTTGAAAACTTCAAACAAGATGAGCTCAACCTGCTCTTAGAAGGGACTCATCCAGATGAGTTTGCTTACAGACAAATAACCACGGTTGAGCTCAAGAATGGAAAACAGGCAAAGTACATCTCTGAAGTGTATGGCCGAGAAGGATTATTTGATGGTGTGCCCGAGGTGCTGACAATGGATGAGCAGATCATGTTTCTAAGGGCTTACACCAGGGAATCCTATAGGCTGATACACGGAAGTAGATCTCATGGTTGGGGTAACAGCTCAGTGTCCAAGTCCCCAATACAGAGCTCCCAACCATATCATGCAAAACAGATCATTAGAGACTTCTTCCCAGGCCGGTGCTGAAAAAGGGTCACTTCTCATCTGATCAAGAGGATAAAAAGACCAATCTATCTGCCAAAATAAGTGGGACTCGTCAATAACTTAGAGGTTTTGGCTGCATTGGTTCAGGGGGAGTTTGTTGGACCAAAAGAACCAATGAGCCTGATCAGAGAAACCTCTAAGTCCCACAGGACATCACAACAGCTGAAGAAGACCTGATCAGCTGTTCTACAAAGTCTGAAGAATACAACTGCTGAAGTATTTCTGAAGTTCTGAAGACAAAGACTGAGACAACAGCTGAAGATCTAAAGTCTGAAGACTTCAACAAGTACTGAAGACAAAGACTGAAGATCAACAGCTGAAAGACAAATTCTGATGTTCAAGTACTGAAGACATCAGCTGATGTTAACAGCTGATGACAACAGCTGAAGAGGGCTTCTTCAGTTGTTGTGATGGTTTTTCTTCATCAGTAGTTTTCTTTTCTTTTCAGTAGTTTGTTTACTTTTCAGTACTTGTAAACAACTGAAGAGGTTGTTCTTCAGTTGTTATAGTATCAGTAGTTTTATGTTTTTCAGTAGTTGTAAATAAGATGTTTAACACTTAGGAACATTTGTAAGAAGATGTCAGTTGTTGACATCTTTAGTAGTTGTTAAACATCAGTAGTTATAAAACGTTACATGTCACTTTCAAGTGACATCAGCCTACGTCACTCTTTCCTTTATAAGGAGGATGACTCACCTGTAATCGTGCCTTTGAGGCCGACAATCTTAATGCAATATTCCTTTTGTCGGATATTTCTCTCTCTATAAAAAATTCTTTTATCGCTTATATCGAATGTTCTTGATTGAATTTGTCTAATTCTGAGCTACTCCGCTGCTATATCTGTTCAATCGATCAAACCTAGAGGCTGAGATCCTAACAAATCGCTTTTGAACCTTAACCTTGAAAATCAATGAAATTTTATCTTGGTTTTGAACAACAAGACTCGTTATTATCCTCATTGCGATGTGGATATAAGGGTTCATAAAATTTCGTAATTTGTAGTCATATGTGTGGCATAAAAGGAAAGACATAACTTGGTATATGTCCAGGTGTCTCACCTCCATGTATGACAAAGCCTAACAACCGTGTTCCTGAGAATCTCCGTTACTTTTCTTTCACCAAAATGCCTCTTATATTAGATGTCATGATGACAATTGGTGCATTATAGACCGGTTGGCTGATTTCATATTGACTTATGTGGGATAACGGGTCGGGAAATTGACTTGCATCTATCTCAAATAGTCGTATGCCGTGGTATGGCGTTAAAACATCGATCGTTAATTTGGATGATCAATTCATGTTCTGCTTTTAATAATGTTCCTAACCATTGTCGTGAACTCATTCCAAAATCTTCGCATATTGTATTGGAGAGATACATATTCACAAGATATGCATTAAGATCGTTTCATATAGTGACGTTTGGGATTCTTAAACCCTGACGGTCAACCTTTCTTATCATTGTTGGTCCTTTATTGATTTCTAGACATCAAATTACTACGAAATTACATTCTAGAAGTTGTGACTTATGAATCTAAGGTACCACGATAGCTCGTTATCGTTTTCCAACGTTTCATCACAAAATGTCTCGCTTTATTATGTTAAGAATCTGATAAGATTCCATCGGTAATCAAATGTCTATCACTGGCCGTTTATAATTCCTTTGTTCATCTAAGTTCATTTTTAATTTCGGGACGAAATTCTTTTAAGTTGGGGAGACTGTGACATCTCTTAATTTTGTTAACTTAGAAGTTAACTTTGTAAAATCTTAAAAGGGCCTTTTATGTCAATTTTGAAACTTTGAGGATTTATTATGCTTATAATTAATTTGGTGATTAACAATTAATTAAATGAATAATAATAATAATAATATAATAATAATAATAACTTGAAAAAAAAATTATTAAAGGTTAAACATTAAAACTTAAGTTAAGGGGGGCTTTAATGTCATCTTATAAACTTTTAAATGAAGTTTTTGACATGAAATAATAAAAACTAAAATAAAGGGATTAAAGTGTAAATTATGTGTAACTAAAACAAAACCTTAAAACTCAAGTGATAACCCTTGGAAACCTCAGGGACCAATGTGTCAATTTCAAGAATACAAACCAAACCACCCGCCCGTTTGAACCGCAATTCCGGCAGCCAACGCCGGCGAAGCTCCGGCGGCCCTCCGGCCACTCGAAACCCAAAATTTTGTCCTTTCATGAGCTAAAAAAATGTCTCCAAACCGTTTTAGAACTCAAATCGAACTTAAACGCATCGTTTAATCAAGATTAAAGCATCGGTTATCATCCACACGAATGCATAACCGTCGCCCTTTACTCGTATAGCCGTTCGGGCATTTACACATCTTAATAAACCAATTAAACTAACCTAAACGATCATCTATCAATTCCTAACGTTGTAATCAAGCTAATTTCTCCTGTGAAACACTCAACCATTGAATTTGAGTATCACTTTCATCGTGAACCTGCAACTCGAACAACGGCTACTTTCCGAGCATTATTGATTCCAATTGATAGAGGGCTTTGGTTCACCTAGGCCTTTAGATGCTTTCTGCAACACGAATTTGACTATCGTGCACATGTTCATCGTGAACCGACTTCGACCAAGCCGCAACGTGTTCTTCATTTGTTCTTATAGTGTTCAACTTCGAATCGGGTAATTAAACGCTGCTATAGACTCGTTTTCATATAGAGAACAAAAGCCCTAAGTTGGTTTTCACAAACAATAACAATTTGATCTTCAATTTGATCAATGATGATTCTAGGGTTTATGTAAATTGGGATTCTTTTGTGGGTATGTTTTTAACATTTAAAAACCGGGTGATACCGCGGCTGTATGCCTTGGTTCACCGGTTAAATCATCACATTCTAACTTGGAGGTCCCGGGTTCGACCCCGGGCACCCCCATATTTTTTTTAAAATGGCTTTTTAAGCCTTAAATCAACTTTAGAAAATTTTTAATAATATAGAAAAATATTTTATAACCTTTAAATATATTTTAAGTTGTCAAATAGTTTTTAGTAATATTTTAAAATACTAAACAATTAAAAACCTTTGTAATAAAACATTTTAAAGGTTATTTTTGAATTATTAACATAGATTTTAAATAATTAACAAAATAATAGTGACCCGAACTGTCCTTAAATTCTATCGTTTAAATCACGATATTTTAAATGGAGTTTTATTTTAAAACGTTATAAATTCTTTTGTGTAATAAAACTATATTATGTTTCAAATTTAATTATAAATCTAAATGATAAATAACTAGTTCTTCAAGTAGTTGTTAAAATGATTATGTGAATAATATGTTATTATCTAATCATTTGAGCATGTTATATCATTTAATGAAGTTATTCGTTAACTTTTATTTAAATTCTTGAAAATTATAAAACAATATAAATTGCTTTAAGTTTTTAAAACTTTATAATGAATTATTTGAAAGCTCAAAACTTTATAAAATGATTATAATATGTAACATCCTTATCAACTTTTAAATAGTTAATTTTTAAATTTTCTTTTCACATATTATACTTAATTTCTATAAAATCAATAACTTAAATTGTTAAGACATTTTCAATTATTATTGGTCTTAATTGATTTAAATTATCTTTATTAAACCTAAATGATTTATTATTAAACTCCCAAATTCCATTTAAAACCCTAGTTCATGATTTATTGTTAATCTTATTACCAAACCTAATCTTGGAATCTATACGTTTAAACAACTTGTAAAAGAAACCATTTGGAACCTCGTTTAAATTATTATCATCATTATTATAAACATAATTACTCATCAAAACCCTAAAACTATTGAAACCCTAATTCTTATTTAAACATTAATCATATATTAACCTTAATCTTCATCTTGTAAATTATATATTTAGGTGCTTGTAATGGACACTTGGGATTTATCTTGTAATCTTTTATATCATCTTAAAATGCTTATTTCCATGTGAGTTTTCTTGCCCCTTTTTCATATTTTTACACTAACTTGGGGTGAAACATGATAGCGTATACATGATACACTTATACACATTTGAGACTTGTAAATCACGTGCAATTCAACTTATTATTTTGTCATGGTTATTTGTTTATTGTAAGTGTTTATATGAGATACATAGTTTGTTTACAATCATTAACTATTGCTAGCCTGGCGACGTCTTAGATCTTTGGGCCTGACAAGCCTATTTGGTGCTAAAGTCGATGTATTGCCGACTCCTAGGAGCCGTATGCTTGTGCACTAGGGAACCAAATACACTTAGCCAATCTTTTATACTTGTAATCAAGTCGAGGTTTGGTTGTAACGATATGTGTTCTATAACCTTACTAGCTTATAACCTATGACATGAATTGCTACTTGTAACTTTCTTTTTCATATTATGTATGAAAACCTTGGAAACTCACCAACTATTTTTAGTTGACTCTTATTTTTATCATGTTTCAGGTCAACCTCAAGTTTAAAGTGATCCTTTTGAAGCATGCTATAATCTAGACTTGGACCTAGATAATGAAATAAAAAGTTGCATTATGTTATGTTATGTTGAACTTATTTCTTGTATAAGACTTATGATTGTAATATCCATTTCAGGACTTATGAAAATAATATTTACAATTTAATATAGCGTTATGTGGCTGTGAACAATCTTAACCCTCACATCTCGACGTTTCCGCCGTCAAGGTTGGGGTGTGACACTCAACTCTTTTGGATGGCATCCATTATTATAATGCTTTTGTGATGTAATGCAATATTTATTTTGCAACTTGATAATGATGTATTATTTTGCAAAACCCTTACTATGAAATGGAATGTTTTGTTTAAATGTTTTCTCTGCAATGTTTTTGTGTAATATGATGAAATTATATGTTTTATGTGCGATGATCAACCAGCTATAAGCGTCTCGGGAACGAGGCCTTACAAGTTGGTATCAGAGCCAAAGTTTAAGTGAAATAGCTAAATTTTCAAAATAAACCTGAACTTAAATTGAGAATGGGATGGAAAGGGAAGGGATGCCAATCTGAGTAGCTGCGTGCCATCAGGTATTTTCGTAAATGTTAACCGGTATTATGTGCGCATGTTATGTGGTTTGTGTGTTGCTGGTAGATTTGGATACTGATGTAGTCAGGATAGGTAATGCTTGGGGTATGAAGAGTAAAGTAAGTGGCTAATCACAACTGGCCAACATAATTAGGGACTTACTATACTTGACATAAACTGAGTTGTTTCCTTGAATGACCGTGTTGGTGTTTGAATCTTTCAGTGTCTGTGAGGATGGCAGGTGGAAGATCTTCTAAAGCTTCACATGGTGGAGGTGGTGGTGGACGTGGTGCTGAACCACGGGTCACAAGAGGAAGACCTAGAGTTGAAAAGGTGGTTCATGAAGAACCTGAGACCCCTCATCCGAAGGGCGGTGATGAAAGTGCTAATCTGAGAGCCTCAGTGAAGGAGGCAGTAGTGGAAGAGTTCATCAGGTCATGCAAACTGTAGATACATGTGTACGCAGTTTATGAGCTTAATGTAAAATGTCTTTCATGTCTTACGTATATGTAACAGAATGGGTATGAATGAAATATAATGTTTTTGTGATGCTTATAATGTTTAATATTTCATTGATTATTGTGTGTTAACGCATATTGAACTAACTATATAGGTTTGTGGTTGTTTACATAGTTTTTAGTCAATAATGATTGAGAAACGTGCTTAAACTTAATCGTGTGAAGTTCTCATGTGGATGGACTATGCTAATGGACCATACGCATGAATACTTCATGCTAATGAACCAGTCGCACGACTAAACCAGGAGACTGGATCAGTCGCACAATTGTAACATGAGATTGACTCAGTCACACGACTGAATCTTCAGTCGTGCGGATGGATCAACCGCATGCTTCAATCGCACGACTGAACCATGCAAATGGCTCAGTCACACGAATGGAAAACCCTAATCTATAAATACCACTTAATTCGTGGAAAAATAAAAAAATTTAAATCCCTACGCACTAAATCGTACCCTAGCCGTCCAGAGACCCAGAACACCTGTTCCAAGATCATAGATCGCAGTAAATCATCCTACTATTGTTCTTAACATTTAGTTTTATTCTTGGATTGATTATACTTGCATTCTCACTAATTGGATCGCCAATCAAATAGGATTCCACACTATTTGGTTTGGTACACACGTAAATCAGTTAGTACTCCGTACCGAAAGACGGTCCTAACAAGTGGTATCAGAGCTTTGGCTCTTGATTTGCGTGTGATTCAATCGATTTTGATATAAAAATCGCGTTTTTCACTCAAAAACATAATCTTTTTGTGTCAAAAAGTGTTTTCGACGTCTCCAGGTCAAAAAGTTAAAGTTTTTCCGGCATACGGCAATTAGGGTTAGTGACAAATTCGTGTTCTTGCATCAAAGTATTCAAAACCTTTGTTTTATGCAAAAATAGCAGCCTCCAGTCGCACGATTGACTCAATCGCACGACTGAACCCATTCGCACCACTCATACGCACGATTGGCTCAGTCGTCTATCCATTCGTACGACTGAATAGCTTTGTTCGCATTGTTCATCCACACCTGTCCAGTCGCACGATTGAACCATCTGCATTGTTCAATCGCATGAATAGCCCAATCCCACTCTTTCATTCGCACAAGTACAACCGTTTCTTCTAAAATCAAAAGTAAATAGAGATAGAAGATCAATATTCAGTGTTCACCGCAGGTAGAGATTCACGGATCCAGAATCTATTGCTTCTAGAAAATGAAGTGGGGAATCACAATAAGCCCCCCAAGCTCATAACGTTAGATGATTACCATAATGGAAGCAAAGGTTAGAGATCTACCTAAATGGTGTAGACACAAATCTGTGGGAATCAATAGAGACAGGGTATAGCATGCTGGTAGGTGCAGATGGAGTTAAGCTTACCTTAGGAGGCATGACTGATGGACAAAAGGTAAAGTACAATGCAGAGAAGAAGGTGTACGCTCTGTTAACTCAGTCCATTCCTAAAGATATATTCCATAAGTTCTCTGAGAACAAACAAGCAAAGAAGCTATAGGATGCTTTGGAAAAACGGTATGAAGGGAATGCCTCATTAAAAGCTCTAAAGGCTAAAGCGTTGAAAAAGGAGTTTGATAACTTCTCATCGATAGGAAACGAGAGCTTGGATGACGTCATCGACCGTTTCTACCACTTGATGAGTGAGCTGCACACTCATGGGTTACTACATCCATGGAAGACAATGTATCAAATTTTGCATATGGATTGCTAAAAAAGTGGGTTTCTTTTGTGTCACACCTTAGGCAGAATGATATACTAGTGAAGTTGGACATCAACGATTTCATTCTGAAGCTGAGAGAGGAAGAGTTGAGGATGAAGTACAGGTCTCAAAAGGCGTCATATGATTAGAACCCATCACTTTACAACTCCACTCCTCAAGCAAAAACGTCTGGAGCACCAGTTCAACGGCGTTCGTATCTAGTTCAGCCCTCCGTCTCAAGCTACTACTTCAAGATCTGACACGTCAGGGTAATCGTGCACCCAACACATAGCACCTGAAGCCAATGCTACCAGATTGAAGACCAAGAATCTTGGTAATGTGACTGTAGAGGTAGCAAAGGAGCATATGGATCTCCTAGCAGTTTTCATTCATTCCTATGACGGTCTAGTCGCGGGGAAGATTGGAAACTGCCATCTGGCAAATGAAGACTACGAACAAGTAGATGAGACTGAGCTAGAAAGAATGGATATCATGTGGGCATTGGCAAGTGCTGTCTGGAGGGCTAAGAAGTTTGTTAAAAATACCGGACAGAACTTGATTGCCACAAAGGATACAACCTTGGATTTTGACAAAACCAAAGTGGCCTGTTTTAACTGTGGAGAGAATTGTTGGACCAAAAGAACCAATGAGCCAAGATCAGAAAACCTCTAAGTCCCACATGGTATCACAACAACTGCTGAAAGCCTCATCAGTAGTTTGACAAGTGCTGAAGACTTCAACAGTTGAAGATCAAGTGCTGAAGACCTTAACAGCTGAAGAACCAAAGTGCTGAAGTACAACAGCTGAAGAACACAAGTGCTGAAGCTAAAAGACCAAAGTACTGAAGTACAACAGCTGAAGAGTTTACAAGTGCTGAAGATCAACAACTAATGTACAAGGTCTGAAGACAAAGACTGAAGACATCAGCTGATGATATCTACTGAAGTCATCAGCTGATGAAACACCTGAAGGTCAAAGTCTGAAGATCAAGTACTGAAGCCTCAGTAGTTTGTCACAACTGCTGAAGAGTACTTCTTCAGTAGTTGTGATATCAGTAGTTTTATAGTTTTATATTTCAGTAGTTTTGTAAAACGACTGAAGAGCTTGTTCTTCAGTCGTTGTAGTTTCAGTAGTTTTATATTTTTGTACTTAACATGCTGATATGTTCTCAGTAGTTGTGAACATTTCAGTAGTTTGTTAAGAATTAGTTATTTTTGTGTTGGATCTGCCAGTTGTCACTTTCCGTGATAACAGCAGTGACTGTTGCACTCTATATAAGGAGTGACACCTATTGTAATTGGTGAGGAATGAGTGAATGAATGGAATGAATGATTGATTTGATTAGAAATATTCTACATCTATAAACATTCCTAGAAATCATAAATACATATTCTCTCCCTATAACCGTATGCGATCTTAATGCTTACAAGTATCGATTGCTTGCTACAATTTGTCTAATACTAGTTTGTATTCCGCTGCTTTGTATTCTGATACATCAAACTTGTGATCACTGATCCTGTCAAGAATGCGCATTTCAAGCGTGAGTTCGTGAAGCCCAAGAAGACAGGAAATGGTAATCTGTTATCATCCTTCAATCATCAAGATAAACCCACAAGTAGTCCTGCATCATCAAGCAAGGATCCTAAAGCCTTGACGGCTTATGATGACGAAAGGCAAGATTGAAGCTTTCGGTTTGTTTCTCCGGGAGAATCCAACATTGCATGTGTTGAGGGTTTGGATGACGATTCTGCAAGCGAAGGTAATATAGCAGTGGAACTCGCGATGTCAAATAATGAAGAAACTACAAATGTGGTAAATCACCTGAATGATGAAGGCCAAAGTTCAACATGTTCAGAATCACCTACACCAGAAAAGTCAAACTATGCTATGATGGCTAATTCAACAGAACCTTCTCAGGTAAGTTCCACTAACCAACTTTTCAATAATCATGCTTGTTCTTATTGTAATAAATTTATGAAAAGCATAGATTTGAAATTTGCTAGTTATTAGATCACAAGGATAGCCTAGTAAAGGACTTGCAACTGTGCACCGAAGCAAATCGTATTTTAAAATTAATTGAGCACAGTTACAAAGAGAAAATAGAACTGTTAAATAAACAACTTAAGGAAACTGAATTTGTGGCTTTTAACCAAGATAATGACATTAAGTTCTATCTAAACTCCCTAGAAGAAGCTAAGAAACAAGAAGCAGTTTTGAAAGTCGAAGTAAATTCATTAAAACAAAAACTGCACAGTTGGACTAGTTCTTCTCACATAGTCCAGCACTTTGTGAGAGAATGAAACAACAGTAAGGGTTTGGGTTATAAAGTGGTACCACCACCACATGAGATCTTGTTGAATGCTAAAAGCAAACCAATTAATAACAACCCAATCAAGGATCATATGGTGTCCACTCCTCTTGTAAGTGATCCAGATTCCACAAGTAAACCAATTGAATCTGTCACTAAACAAAAGGAGACCACTTTAAAGTCAAAAGGTAAAATGCCTATTTTTAATCTGGATGAAAAATTGAGAAGGTTAAGGTAAAGTCTGGTTCAAATACGTCTAATTCTGAACCTAAAAAGACCAAACAAGTTAACGAAACACGTGCATCATGTCTAAGTACAAATAAACAAAAGGGTAAAGATGTTAAAAAGGTTCAAACAATTAATTTTGTTAAACAAGATAAAACATCTAAACAAGAAGTGTCAAAACTCAACCAAGTCAAAGTCATACGAGTTTCACACACTTCTCCACAGAAACATCCATACCAGCATGTCAAAAGTGGATCTTCCTACAACTGTGGAAAGTATGGACACATCGCGTCTAACTGTCCTTACTATCAAACCCTAGGAAGAAAGTTGAACTTCATGATCCTAAACCCAGTTCTTCTAAAAGGAGTTCTATAAGTCCACCAAGAAGAGTTAGTGAACATAAAGTTCAAACCATAAGCCAATCATCTATTTATCACAAACAGGCCTTACACAAAACTGGCTTATGGAAAGAAAAGTCTAGTTCAATGTCTGGTAATGAGAACAAGAAGACGAATGATCTTCCCTCACCCTCAAATGGATAATGGGTGGAATTTATGATGTGTGATGCCTCTGGGACACCCAAGCCGGTTAAGGCTTGGGTCCCTAACCTTAACTAATGTTTTCTATTGAATGTGCAGGGTGTTCGCTATAGTGCTGAAACAAACACTTGGATTGTAGATAGCGGAGCATCCAGGCACATGACTAGGAATCGGACACTCCTATCAAACGTCAAACAAATTAAAGGAGGTCACGTTTCATTTGCTGGAAACAAAGGAGGTTACATTACTACTCAAGGGGAAGTTGGGAACCAGAAAGTAAAGTTTGATAAGGTAAACTATGTTCAACAACTTCAAAATAATTTGCTTTCTGTCTCCCAAATCTGTGACAAAGGATTTAAAGTAGTATTCGACAACAAGAAATGCTATGTTCTAAAAAAGGACTACGTGATCCCGGAGGACCAAGTCTTAATGTCAGCTTCAAGATATTTTCTTGGATCTTTCAAAGGCCTCCACAACGGATCATCAAGTTCAGTGCTTCTTGTCCAAGGCAACAGAGAAGGATTCGATCTCCTGGCATAGGATAATGGGACACATCAATCCACGAAAGATGAACCACTTGATCCAGAATGATCTAGTGCGAGGACTAAATGTCAAAAACTTCCAACTACCGGATTTTTGTGTCGCCTGCAAGAAAGGTAAACAGACTAAGAAGTCTCATAAGGCAAAGAAAGTTCATTCCATAGAACTGCCTCTTGAGCTTCTTCACATGGATCTGTTTGGTCCAGTCAGTACAAGGAGCACATTGGTGACTTGTACTGTTATGTAGTTACAGATGACTACTCAAGATTCTCTTAGGTAATGTTTCTGAAATCTAAATCTAAGACATTTGAGTCATTCAAAGAGTTAGTAACTACTTTCGAGTCTCTCAACAAGCTGAAGATAAGACAAGTATGCTCAGACAATGGTACTGAGTTCAAGAATCAGTGGATGGACGCTTTCTGCAAAGAATAGGGAATTGTGCACCAGTTCACTTCTGCCTACACTCTATAAATGAACGGAGTTGCTGAGAGAAAGAATCGCAGCTTGATAGAGACAGCAAGGACAATGCTAGCAGACTCAAAACTGCCCATCCAATTTTGGAATGAGGCAGTTGCCAATGCATGTTACACTTTAAGTCAAGTCCTGGTGGTAAAACGTCATGGTAAGATGTGTTACGAGCTACTTCAACGACGTAAGCCAAATCTAGAGTACCTCGAACCGTTTGGCGCACCTTGCACCCTTTTGAAGAAAACTCAAGAAGGCAAGTTCAGCGAGAAGGCTGAAGAAGGAATTTTCCTAGGATACAACATACTGAATAATAGAGTTTACAATAACTCAACAGGTCAAGTAGAAGTGTGGTGTAACGTGGACGTTAAAAGATACACCACCCCCCAGCTAGAAAAGGACCCGCATTCTTTTTCGATTATGATGGATTCTTTAAGTCCTTCAACATCCCTCTCTCCACTTCTGAAGATGAGTTAGCAACCAAGATGATGTATGAGGTCTTAAACACACCGCCCCTAGACTCAACAACATCCGGCTCCCAAGGCCAGTCTTCTAGTAACTCAGGGGGAGCATTGGAGGTAAGTGACTCCTCTTCTGATGATGAAGAAGTGGAAAACGTTCAGGTGGATCAGGAGGAACAGGTTCTAACTACTACAAGTACACACACATCAGATGTTGATGCCTTTGACACTTTGGAACCCCATACTCCCACTGCCTCAAATACAGAACCTGTGTTCATAATTTGGATAATGAGGTAGTTGTACCCACCACTCCTGGATCTTGTCTAAATGTTTATCATCCTCTAGACAATGTCATAGGGGATATACAATCAGGAGTACAGACAAGAAATTAGCTATATTCAGCTGATTATGCCTCAGTCATGGAAAAAGGCTACCTTAACGACGGTGCTTATCGATGTTTTGTGTCTCAATTTGAGCCAAAATATGTAAGTGATACCTTGAATGATGAGGCCTGGGTGAGTGCCATGCAAGAAGAACTTCTTCAATTCAAGAAGTTAGGTGTGTGGACTCAGGTGGACAGATCTAAAGGTGCTAAGGTCATTGGCACTAAATGGGTTTTAAAATGCAAGAAGGATGACCAAGGGGTCATTATCAGAAATAAGGCTTGGCTTGTAGTTCAAGGATTTCGACAAGTAGAGGGAATCGATTACAACAAAATGTTTGCACTTGTGGCAAGAATGGAAGCCATCCGTACCTTCCTAGCCTATGCATCGTATATGAAGATTAAAGTCTATCGGCTTGATATGAAAAGTGCATTCCTTCATGGTGAAATCCGAGAAACAGTTTACGTCAGTCAACCCGAGGGATTTGAGGATCCGTATCATCGGGACAGAGTTTACAAGCTGGACAAGGCTCTATACGGGCTTTATCAAGCCCTAGAGCCTGGTATGAGAAACTCTTGACTCATCTTGTGAAACACGGGTTTCGAAGAGGAGTGATTGATTGTACATTGTTTATCAAAGAGAAGGATGGTGACTTACTGCTTATATAGATCTATGTTGATGACATAATCTTCGGTTCCAAGAATGAAGACTTATGTAAAGAATTTGAAGCAGTAATTAAGGCAGAATTTGAGATGAGTGTCATGGGAGAGATGAAATTATTTCTCGGGTTACAGGTGGATCAGACACCACAGGGGATATTTCTACATCAGACAAAGTATGTAGGCGATATTCTCACTCGGTTTGATATGGAGAATGCTTCCGCAGCTAGGACTCCAATTGCTACAAACCATGACATAACGCCCGACGAGAATGATGATCTGGTGGATGCTACCATGTACCGAGGCATGATTGGATCTCTCATGTATCTCACTGCCTCACGACCTGACATCATGTACGCAACGTGTCTCTGCTCAAGATATTAGGTGAAACCGAAAGTCAACCATCTAATTGGAGTCAAACGGATATTTCATTATCTGAAGGGTACCCCAACACTCGGGTTGTGGTATCCTCATGATGACGATTTCGAGCTTATAGCATATAGTGACTCGGATTACGGCGTTTGCAAAATGAACTACAAGTTAACATCGGCGGGATGTCAATTCTTTGGGAGAAGATTAGTCATGTGGCAGTGTAAGAAGCAGACATCAGTTGCATTGTCAACTTGTGAAACTGAATATGTTGTGGTGGCAAGCTACTGTTCTCAAATCATCTGGATTCAACAGCAAATGCGGGACTACGGTTTGAAATTCTCTAACACTCCTATATTTGTTAAAAATTTTGCTGCTATAGTCGTAACTAAAAATCCAGTCCAACATCCTAAGACTAAACACATCGGCATTAAATATCACTTTATACGTGATTGTTTTGAAAAGAATTTAATTGATGTTGTTAAAATTAATACGAATTTTCAACGCACTGACCTCTACAAAAAAGCCTTTGATAAACCATGTTTTCTATATCTGTTAGAGGTCAACGGCGTTAAAAAGAAAAGTGATATGATTTCTGATGATGACAGTACTTAGTCCGACAAGTAGAATTCATTTTACTTTTAATTTTTATTTTTATTTTGTTTTATTTTATTTTTATTTCCTCGTCTATTAAAATCCTAAAACTTAAATATTTTAAGGTTTAGAATTTTAGGGGGAGAATAGGTAAGTTAGTATTTAATTTCAGTACATAAAAAACGAGGGAGGAGGACAGACAAGCTAAGAGAAATGGGATCGTATCTGTGATACTGATTCAATGACTATGGAAAATGATAGTACACAGGAACAAATAGTTTGGGACTTTAAAAAGGAAATTTTTTAAATTGCAAAATTCGAAGTATAAGTCTGAGAAGTCTAAGCAATAATAAAAGGAAAAATGATAGTAAAACTAGCTACTACTAAGGTAACACAGAAAAAGTAAACCTATAGGTTGCTAGACCATTGATGATGTGTCGGTAGATTCAAAAAAATAGATAAGTAGACCTCTTTGGTGATGTCAAGTTCAAACTAAGTTATTCAACAAGTTGTGGGTCATAATCTTATCCCTGGTTAACACAATCAACAAAGTTCCAATAAGGGGTGACGAGCAAAATAAATGCCACAAATGTGTGCGGATGACCATAAAATGAGCAAACCACATGATGAAAAATACAAAAAACAATCAAACTAGCAACCTGTGTGGTTGTTGCGATCTGTGCAAAAAGAATAAAATTACTCAAACAAGAAGACAGGTTGTGTGCCTCTCTGCTGTGCGGTGGCACTGACCTGAGGATAAGCATAACCTGAATATTCTAGAATACATTGGTGTTTGCGTCTCTCTGCTGTGCGGTGGAACTGGCCTGAGGCTTTGCAACTCTTTGAAAGCTTTAGAATAGTTTCTTCTTGAATACTACCCGTAGACTGCTCAAAATCTCCTGAGGAATGTTGATTACCATATAAGCATGGGATCCACAAATGCTTGTTGAAATAATTATACCTTAAATCATCACCCATTTGTGTCAAAAGTCTGTGTATGAATTTAAGAGGACAAGTATACTGACAATCATCGTGGCTGGAACTCTTGAAAGTCAACACCACTATGTGCATCTTGTGGTACTAGTATGATTTTTTAGACTTGCTAATGACTCTCGATGAAAACAAAAATCAAGCATCAAAAGGTTTTGATAACATGTCCCGAATAATTTGATTTACCTATGATTCCATATGAATCGTTCCACGTATGGTTAAAATAACTTGAAGCTGCCTGTTCTAGAAATAAATTTGTTTATCTATCTTAGGATTTCCACCTCACACAAAATATACAAAAATATGTTTTACTTCTGTTTTTTAATTCTAGTAGTTTCATTTGTTGAATTTTGTCAGTTTAGTTGCTAAAATTCGGATTACGTATTCGAATTCTGTCTGGGATCTAATCACTAAAAAGGGTCACGTTTGAGGTGACCAAAAGGGCTTTCTAATGTTAAAAGGATCACGTCTGAGGTGATCAAAAGTTTTCGAAGTTCAAATGGTCATGGTTGTGATTATAGAATGCTTAAAATGTTTTATCTATAGTTAAAAGGGTTATGTGTCAAATGATCATAAAGTCAAAATCATAAGTATGAGGCCATCCGCACGACTGGACCATGAGTATGGACCAGTCGTACGATTGGACCATCCGTATGAGCCCATTCGCACGACTGAACCATGAGTATGGACCAACCGTACGATTGGACCATTCGTATTAGTCCAATTGCATGACTAAACCACACGTATGGCCCATACATGCGATTGGACCATCAGCATGAGTAATCTCACACCATTGGTTCACAAAATGAACCAATTGCATGAATGGAGATGATCGAATGACAGTCGCATGACTGACATCTAGTCGCACGACTGAAGGTGACCGACTGTGCCAGTCGCACGATTGATCCTCAGTCGCACGAATTAAGAATGCGACTAGGCTCAGACGCACGAATGAAGGAAACCCTAGTATAAAAGGAGAGGGAGTTGGTCGCAGTCGCTCATCACTCTCAAATCGCCTCCAAATCGCATGACTCTACCGTTACTCTATTTCATTTGACCATTATAGACTACAAATTGTTGTGTTCTTACGATTTCCAGTGTTTATACAGGTACGGTGCGGTGCAATCTACTCAAATGTCAATCGATTTGTGCCCTAAATGACTGAATTTAGCCCTAAATAGAGCCGAGACTTAGTTTGACTAATAAACTAATAAAACTAAGTATATTGTGAAAATAAAGGCTATTAGGTGTTATATCGATCACTTGCAAGACTAATGAGCCAAACCACGACGTCTAACATTAAGTTTTGCTCAAAATTTGAATTTGAATTGAATAGACAGTTTGTCATGCGAATGGACACCCTGATGAACTTCAATCGCACGACTGAGCTAGGCGAATGGCTCAATCGCATGATTGTACCATGCATATGAGTTCAGTCACACGACGGGTGTAACCGCATGAGATAGCATACGACCGATCCAAGTCGCATGCCCAGTCATGCATAAGAGCTCAATCGCATGACTAAATCTCAGTCGCATAGTTCATTCGGACGACAGAACATAAAACTTCAAGTTCAAATGAATCAAATTGTTACTCATCGACACACACTAACGTTTATATGTATTGTGTAACAGATGGCTAGTCGTTGGACCATTAGCACGAAGCACAACATCTATGCTCATCTGGATCTGACATCCAGGAACGCAGCTGACTTCTCGGGCATTATTACTTTCCTATGGAGATCGAGGATCTTTCGAGCCATATCGACTCCTTGCACACCATACCGGTCAGTCCAGCAGGCTTTCTGGGAAGGCACGGTTGTTGACAGGACCTTAGAGCCCCACCGTATCAGGAGCTCTATCTTTGGTGAGGCCATTGAGATCACTGAGGACAATCTCAGGACTATATTAGAGTTCGCGGACGATGCTGACTGCCCGACCCGATTACACCCGCTGACAGTACGGGGCTGTTTTTGCGGGCCAAGTACTCGGGGGATATCACCGCAGGGGTGCTTAACAGGAGCAACATGTGCCTCCAATTCAAGTACTTGGCTCACGTGCTGCTCAAGTGCATTGCCTCCAGGAAGGGAGGCTTCGATAAGCTTTCCAATCAGATTCAGAATGCCTACGTGGCGTTGGTGCTGAACCATCCGTTCAGCTTCTCTAGGATGATCTTCACCTACCTGGTGGAGAACATCGAGGCGAAGGGGAATGAGGGATTTTGCATGTACCCTCGCTCCATGCAGATGATTATTGATCAGAAGCTCCCACATCTACCAAAGGAGAAGGAGGACGCAATGGTGCTCGAGGTGATGGACGATACCACCTTGGGCAGGATGAAGGTGTACAGGGGGAAGCAAGTGAAACCCCCTATCAGGCCCCTGTTCGGGCATCTGGCCTGTGAGGAATAAGTGGCACCACGACGACAACGACTTAGATACAGAGCAGATTGTGCTCCCCACTGATGAGTCAGATGATGTTGATAATGGTGATGGTGGAGACTCTGGCCCCGCTTCATCTAGGGCCACCACTGTAGATGTTACACCTCCACCACCCACTCATGGAGATGCTACCACAACTGGTTTCCATTAGGATTTTTGTCCTTCTGAGGAGGAAGAGGAGGAGGAGGAGCCACTGACTAGGACGGTGGGCAGCAAGGTTGTTGCCACCGAAAGAGGGATTCAAGCGGTTGGTAGACGCCCGGGCGAGTCTAGGGAGACTATGACTGATCCTACCTACACCCCAGCTCGGTCCAGCATCCCAGGGGGAGCATCCTCCTCGAGGGGTTCGAGGAAAAAGAGGATGGCTCAGTCCCACGGGATGAAGTCCAAGAAACGGAGGTACACTATGCTCACAGCCTCTTCCCCCACTACCACCACAGCTACCACCACTACCACTACCTCACCCACCACCACTACTACTACACCACCCATCTTTTCTACCACACCTCCACCTACCACTACCACACCCACCACCACTACTACCACTCTACCCACTCACATACCACCACCTATATTCACCACATCCACCACCACCACCACTAGCCACCAAACAGGACCATCATTTCACCCATTATTCCCCTCAGGATCATCTCTACCTCATAGTGGGGTAGAGGAACAGCTGTCAGCACTAAATCGTATGGCGCTAAAGCTGTTGGCTGCCGATGATGAGAAGACTGCTCAGCTACGATAACTAATGGAGCTAACTGCTGCCCAATCACAGCAGATCTTTCAGCAGGCTCAGGAAATTGCCCAACTCAAGGAGCATAAAGCCCAATCCGCAAAGAAGATTGAGGAGTTGGAGACATCTAACAGGTCTATCATGCTCAAGCTTAACGGATCCAAAGAAGAGCCTCTGAAGATCAGAGAAGATGATGATGGTGATGGTGAGGATGGAGATGATGAGGATGATGATGAGGATGACACAGATGATGGAGGTGATGAAAGAAGGGATGAGGATGATAAGGATGATGATGAGGAAGGAGGGGATGAAGGTGCTTTAGAGGCCCCGCCTGATGCAGAGCACATGATTCAAGATAAAAGTAATATTTAGATGTTTATGTAAATTAAATCTTGTGTAATTGAATCATGTATTAAACTTATGTACTTAATGTTTATGTATACACTTGCTATTTAACTATCTTGATTATTGACAAATGATTGATGTGTTAAATGTTTAAATCAAGCAGATCATCCATCTCAGCAAGACCAGCACGATGTTGCTCCCTTACAGCAAATCAAGTCTCAATTCACTATGATACTTGATTTGCAAGGGATTGTCAGGAGATCCGTGAATTATACTCCTGAAGAAGGAGAAATAATTCACGATCTTACTGATGAGCAACTGGCGGAGATGTTTCGGCTGAATCCGGATGAACTAGTCAAAGATGCTCCTACTGTGGACGTGGCTAGTGACGAAGAGCTCAATGATGTGGACGAGATAGAGATTGAAGACGTCACAGCCCAACACTATCTAGAGTATGCTGATAAAGAGGGTAATGTTGTCCCCAATTTGGGTGACACTCTTGTCAGTGATACGTTCGAGAAACTGGATCTGATGGAACAAGAATCAGAGAAGAATCTGGATCAAGCCCAAGCCTCGGACACCGATGTCAACATCAAAAAGGCTGAATAGGTGGCATGTTTTGCGGAGATCCGATCCCAACATGTTGCACCAAAGCCGAGTGCCTACACCAAGCTCTACAAAGTGAAGAAGCATCACAAGGTGTCAGGAAAGATTATCGCGCGAGCCTATTTTGATGATCTAAATGTATATGCTGTCAAGAGGGAGAAGGGAATCGAGTATTTTAGATTCCCACATGATCTGAAGACTCTCCCTAGTTTTGAGCTCAACCAGCTGGCCAAACTGAAGCTGTTATATGCTGACCCAAGAAAGATGTCAGGCTGGTTTAAGGCTGCATTACAGAAAGAGTACCACACCTGGTGGGTCAACTTCAAACCTCAACAACCGACGAGGTATATCAGACGGACTGAAGTTGATGTCATTACTATAAAGCCAAAAATAATGCTGAAGTGGAGTCCTCCACGCATGATGTCAAGAATCCCTCTAAGGGAAATGCCACAGGACTTCACTCCACACTTCAAGTGGTGGTACTATGACGGGAGAACAGGTGAGGCGGTCATAGTTCTGAACAGACATGGAAATATGGAAACTAACAGGGTATTTAACCCAATGTAGGTAACTAACTTGTCTTCTGACGATGTCTACACTTTATACAAGTGGCCACTGTTCTATGACGCGCAAGACATTGTACAAGCTCTCCAGTTCCAAAACGTGATAAGACTCTGCTTTGCATTCGAAATACATGCAAGAGTTACAAGGGAGGAGAAGTACAAAAAGTTTGAAGAGCTGATGAAGAATGTTAGACAATAGAGTAAACTAAGTCCAAGGGGGAGTTTGTAGATACATGTGTACCTAGTTTATGAGCTTAATGTAAAATGTCTTTCATGTCTTACATATATGTAATAGAATGGGTATGAATGAAATATAATTTTTTTATGATTTATGATGCTTATAATGTTTAATATTTCATTGATTATTGTGTGTTAATGCATATTGAACTAAATATACAGGTTTGTGGTTGTTTACATAGTTCTTAGTCAATAATGATTAAGAAACATGCTTAAACTTAATCGTGTGAAGTTCTCATGCGGATGGACCATGCTAATGGACCATACGCATGAATACTTCATGCTAATGAACCAGTCGCACGACTGAACCTGGAGACTGGATCAATCGCACGATTGTAACATGAGATTGACTTAGTCGCACGACTGAACCATGCAAATGGTTCAGTCGCACGAATGGAAAACCCTAACCTATAAATACCACTTAATTCGTGGAAAAATAAAACAATTCGAATCCCTACGCACTAAATCGTACCCTAGCCGTCCAGAGACCCCAGAACACCTGTTCCAAGTTAATAGATCGTAGTAAATCATCCTACTATTGTTCTTAACGTTTAGTTTCATTCTTGGATTGATTATACTTGCGTTCTCACTGATTGGATCACCAATCAAATAGGATTTCACACTAATTGGTTTGGTACACACGTAAATCAGTTAGTAATCTGTACCGAAACATGGTCCTAACACTAACGATCCTACCGTCTGTGGTGACCGAAGTGATTAAGGCTGTACGAGAAGGAGAGAGAAAGGAGAGGAACAGGTCCTTGGGAGGATGCGGGCAACCGGAAACTGAGACGGTTCTCTCAGATGACAAGGAGGAGGAAGAAGAGCCCGTGCAGGAGGTGGCACGAGGTTGTAACTATGGGGCATTTATGAGATGCAAGCCCCCAACTTTTGATGGTAATGACACTGCTGCTGCTGCTCACCGATGCGTGAGGGAAATAGAAGTTATTCTAAATATCAGCAAGTGCCAAGAAGACCCGAAGGTGAAGTTTGCTGCTCACTCGTTTGTGGACCCGGCTCTATGTTTGTGGGACAATACTATCCAAGCTGAGGGTAGCAGGGTTATCGGGAGGATGAGGTGGGTAGAGCTAAAGAAGTTGGTGATTGAGGAGTTCTGTCCTCATAGGGAGATGGATAAGGTTGAAAGAGAGTTCTTGCAGCTGGAGGCGGGAACAATGACACATCAGCAGTACATCACCAAATTTAATGAAATGGCACGGCAGGTTCCGGATCAGGTGACACCTCTGTCGCGAAAGATCAACAGGTATATTCAGGGCTTACCGGCAGACGTCTGTAGGCACATGATCGCGGCCCCACCGAGCACGTTTAGGCCGGCAGTTAATTTGGCAGGGAGGTTGTATGATGAAAGGACTGTGGTGATGGCTGAGGAGAGTAGGAAGAATAATGGAGACCGGAACTAGAGTGGGAAGAGGACTGGATGGGGTGATATCCCAACGAATAATAAGCACACACAGAGGGATGACAGCCATGTGGTCACACTTGGTGCGGGGTCGAATAGATGTGGTAAATGTGGGATGGAGCATTCGGAAGAATGCAAAAGGGGACCAAATACCTGCTTCAAGTGTGGGAAGCCTGGTCATGTGGCTAGATAATGTGGGGTTGTGAGGTGTTACAATTATGGAGAAATTGGCCACATGAGCAAGGACTGTAAAAAGCCAAGGGCGGAAGGTTCGGGAGTGAAGAGGACCGGAGGAGAAGGACAGAGGGCGAACACAACGCCTACACGATGATGTAGGAGGAGGCTAAGGCGGACCCCGATGTTGTGCCAGGTACGTTTCTAGTAAATCAACCTTTAGCCTTTGCATTATTTGATTCTAGCACTAGTAAACATTTTATTCATGCTGCTTTCTGTGCTAAATTGCCTATTAGTAGTAAGAATCTAGATACGCTCTTCGATGTGGTCCTAGGAATGGATTGTTGGGCGGACTATGAAGCGAACATTGTGTGTCGCAAAAAGATGATACTGTTGACAGCGCCTGACGTTATCATTCGTGATGTTATCATTCGTGATTGCATCTTAAGTCTTGACTAAGCCACATACGAAACTAGAAAGACCTCTTACTGTTGAAGCCATACTTGCTAAGCCACATACGAAACTAGAAAGACCTCTTACTGTTGAAGTTGCCAATGGAGAACCGATCACCGTTGACGTTATCATTCGTGATTGCATCTTAAGTCTTGACACACATGATTTTCTTATCGATCTTATCCCTATGAAACTTGGAAGCTTTGACGTCATCACTGGTATGGATTGGTTAGCCAAACACCATGCTGAGATCATTTGTTTCGAGAAGTGCATTCGTATACCGTTACCTCTAGAGATACGTTGAAGGTGTTCGGTGAAAAATCTTCCAAAGGGCTTAAACTCATGTCTTGCACTCAAGCCCGAAAGTGCTTAAGCAAGAAGTATATGGCCTTCTTGGCTTACGTGGTCAACACGAAAGTCAAAGGGAAAGAACTTAAGGATGTCCCTATCGTACGAGACTTTCCTGAAGTATTTCCCGATGACCTTAGTGGTTTACCTCCCGTGCGTGAAGTCGAGTTAAAATTGACTTGATACCGGGAGCAAACCCCGTGGCCAAGTCACCATATCGCTTGCACCATCGGAAATGCAAGAACTCTCCAGTCAACTTCAAGAGCTATCCGAGAAGGGCTTCATCCGTCCTAGTTCTTCGCCTTGGGGTGCACCTGTTCTTTTCGTGAAGAAGAAAGATGGATCGTTTCGTATGTGCATCGATTATCGTGAGCTTAACAAACTTACCATCAAGAATCGTTATCCTCTTCCTCGCATCGATGACTTGTTTGATCAACTTCAAGGAGCTGCCATATTCTCAAAAATTGATCTACATTCTGGATATCATCAATTACGAGTTCATGAGGATGACATCCCAAAGACCGCTTTCCGTACTCGTTATGGACACTATGAGTTTATGGTGATGCCTTTTGGTTAAACAATGCTCCTGCTGTCTTCATGGATCTCATGAACCGAGTATGCAAGCCTTATCTAGACAAGTTTGTGATCGTCTTCATTGATGACATACTTATCTATTCCAAGTCCAACACCGATCATGAGCTGCATTTGAGATTGGTTCTTGAGTTGTTTAAGAAAGAGCAATTGTACGCAAAGTTCTCGAAGTGTGAGTTCTGGCTCGAGGAAGTTCAATTTCTAGGACACGTGGTGAATAGCCAAGGAATTCACGTTGATCCTGCAAAGGTGGAAGCTGTGAGGAATTGGTGTGTTCCTACAACTCCTACTGAAGTTCGTTCTTTTCTTGGTCTTGCTGGTTATTATCGGCGATTCATTGCCAATTTCTCGAGGATCGCGAAACCACTCACTACTTTGACACAAAAGAATAAACCATTCGAGTGGGGTTCCGAGCAAGAAGAAGCTGTTGAAGCGTTAAAGCATAAGTTGTGCAATGCTCCTATATTGACCCTACCCGATGGAAATGACGATTTCACCGTGTATTGTGATGCATCTAAACAAGGCCTTGGTTGTGTTCTCATGCAATGAGGGAAGGTCATAGCTTATGCATCGAGACAATTGAAGGTTCACGAGGTGAATTATACAACACACGATCTCGAGCTTGGTGCTGTTGTATTTGCTTTGAAGATTTGAAGGCACTACTTGTATGGTACGCAATGTATAGTCTACACCGATCACAAAAGCCTTCAGCACGTTTTCAATCAAAAAGATCTCAACATGAGACAACGTCGTTGGGTGGAGTTGATTAGTGACTATGATTGTGACATTCGTTATCATCCTGGAAAGCAAACGTTGTAGCCGAGGCATTAAGCCGAAAGATTCACAACAAGATGATCTCATTCCAAGAAATTCGCGATCGACGTCAATGGTTTGACACTTGGGTGAGTTCGATACTGAGATCCGACTAGATGTCAACGAGACCACGGTACTACTACAAAACTTGAGAATAGATAATGACATCGAGTCTAGCATCCTGGAGGCTCAACAAATGGTTCAACGAGAAGGAAGAATAAGGATGAGTTGGAGCATAATCTTCTAACTCAATTGGAAACGAAAGCCAATGGGTTAATGTACTTTGCAAATCGTATTTGGGTTCCAGATCGCGATAACATTCGTACCTTTATTATGAACGAAGCTCATCAAACTCGTTATTCTATTCATCCTGGTTCCGATAAGATGTACATGGACCTACGTGGTCAATATTGGTGGCCTGGAATGAAGAAAGACATAGCGACTTATGTAGCTAAGTGCCTCACATGTACGAAGGTTAAAGCCGAACATCAACGTCCAAGTAGATTACTTGAGCAACCTGAGATTCCTATGTGGAAATGGGAACACATATCCATGGACTTCATAACAAAGCTACCCCGAACCTCCCGAGGACATGATAGCATATGGGTGATTGTTGACCGATTGACCAAGTCGGCACATTTTATACCCATACGTGACACTTACAAGACATCAAGTTAGCTCGTATATACGTTGATGAGATTGTAAGTCGTCATGGGGTACCTCTGCACATCATATCCGACCGAGATGCTCGTTTCACTTGACATTTTGGTCGTCTATGCAAGAACTTTTGGGTACACAATTGGATCTAAGCACGGCTTACCATCCTCAAACTGATGGTCAAACCGAGCGAACGATCCAAACTTTGGAGGATTTGCTACGTCTCTGTGTTCTTGACTTTGGTGGCGATTGGGATACGCATCTACCGCTCGCGGAATTTTCGTATAACAATAGTTACCACTCGAGTATCAAGATGGCACCGTTTGAAGCACTTTATGGTCGAAAATGTCGTTCGCCGATCTGTTGGACCGACATTGGTGAAAACTTCATCACTGGTCCTGAACTTATACAAGAGACGACCAATAAAGTTTCTATCATTCGCAAGAACCTCGAAGTGACGAGAAGTCGTCAAAAGAGCTATGCTGACAAGCGACGTAAGCCATTGGAATTCCAAGTTGGGGAGATGGTTCTTCTTAAGGTTTCACCGTGGAAAGTGTGGTTCGCTTTGGAAAGAAGGGCAAACTGGCTCCAATTTGTAGGACCTTTCAAAATCCTGAAAAGGATTGGGAAAGTGGCTTATAAACTAGAGCTACCTTCCGACCTTAGTGGAGTTCATCCCGTATTTCACGTCTCAAATTTGAGAAAGTGCTTGGCTGACGAAAGTCTGCATGTCCCGTTGGAAGACATCCACATTGACGATTCATTGCATTTTGTCGAGAAGCCTGTTGAGATCATGGATCGCATTATGAAGAAGACTAGAACCACAACAACCCCAATCGTCAAGGTTCGTTGGGAAAATAAACGTGGCGCTGAATTTACTTGGGAACGTGAGGAGCACATGAAGGAGAGATACCCGTTCTTATTTGTATAGTTTCATTTCTTTTAATTTCGGGACGAAATTCTTTTAAGTTGGGGAGACTGTAACATCTCGTATTTTCGTTAACTAAACGTTAACTTCGTTTACTCTTACAAGTGTTATTATTGTCAATTTAAAACTGCGGGTTGTTTGTGCTTATTCTTTATTGTCATTGGGTTTTTATGAAATGTTAAGTATAAATAATAATATAATGTTAATATAATAAAAGTAACAATAATAATAAGTAATAATAATGATATTAGTATTAAATAATAAGATTACTTTTAATATGGTTAATTATAATTTATAAGGGTTATTAAACTTAACCATATTTAAAACATAAACTTAATTAAGTTTGAGGGTTTTATTTGTCAATTTGAAACTTAAAATGAAACTTTTAAGCTTAAAATGTTAAATAATAAACTAGAGGGGCCAATTGTGTAGTTATTTAAAACCAACCCCCCTTTCCCTTTACCCCCTTTTCCGGCCACAACTCCGGCCACTCTCCGGCCGGAGTCCGGCGGTCCTGAAATCGTTTTTTTGCCTTCGAATTGAAACCCCAAAACCATGCCAAACGTTCCTAGACTCGAATCAAACACAATTAACCACTTGAATCATGATTAAAACCGGTTACAAATGCTTTCTAATTCGAAGTAACCGAAGCTTTAAGTTCGTACCCGTTCAAGCATTAAATCGCAATAATAATCGAATTAATTTAACATGAACCATCTTGTATCTATCTCTATCGATTACAACGTTCAATTCCACCTGAAACAAGCGCAAGCATCAAATTCAATCATCACATTCATCGCGAGGCTGCGACATAGTCGAAACCCATCTTCCGATTGGTTTAAACTGAAATTGGCAAGGGTTTTGCATCGAGAACACTATTCGAAGCTTCCCATGAGTTCATTTGATTTCCATCATTGTTTGAACATCGAACCATTCGTACGTGTGTCGCGGTCCTAGCAGCGACTGTTCTTCATCTATTCTTCTTCAATTCGGGTAATTGATTTCACCTACACACTCGGTTTTGCTTGGGGATTAAAAGCCCCAAGGTTAATTTCATGATTGTAATCGAATTGGGGTCGATTTGGGGTGAACAGTTCTAGGGTTTATATGGGAATTTGGGGGTTTCATTCGCGATGCTTCTTAAGTTTTAAACCAGTTATAACCGCGGCTGGATGCCTTCGTTCACTGGTTAAACGCTCCCATCTCCACTTAGAGGTCCCGGGTTCGAACCCGGGCACCCTCTGTTTTATTTATAAAAAAGTTTTTTAGGCTTTTTGGCCTTCAAATCTAATATTAAAAATTTCTAAAAAATTGAAAATCATTTTCATAAATTTTGTTTCTTTTGAAACTATTAATCATTTTCTGTAATTTATTTATAAAAACCCTTTATATTTTTATTAATATCCTAAACTAATAATATAGCTAGCATATTTTTTTATAAAAGTTTAGACTTTAAATAGTAGTTTAATTTACATGAACTATTATTTCAACATTGCCTTTAAATTATTGTCTAATTTGTGTCATATTATTTAATTATAAAATTATCTAAACTTTATAAACATTACCAAATTATTATAAAAGATATTCTTATCCATATTTTATATAAATTATAAATAAAATCGTTCCCACGAAAATATAATTGAGTTCTTATTTAACAATAATAATTATAAAACCCAAACATCAAAGTTGATTTTCTTTGTCCTTGTAAATTTATTGTAAAGCTTTAATCTTGTAAATATATATATTAGGTGTCTTGTGACGATACATCTTGAGCGACGCTTGTTATTATTCTTATTAATCGTCATTATATATTTATTGTCAAGTGAGTTTTCCTTGCCCCATTTTATTTTATTTCACACTACTTTGGGGTGAAACATGATTATCTATACATTGTACACTTATAACGTTTGAGACTTGTAAGCACATGCAATTCATCTTATTATTATGTCATGGTTATTTGTGTATTGTAAGTGTTTATATGAGATACATAGTTTGTTTACAATCATTAACTATTGCTAGCCTGGCGACGTCTTAGATCTTTGGGCCTGACAAGCCTATTTGGTGCTAAAGCCGAGGTATTGCCGCTCCTGATGACGTATGCTTGTTCATCATGGGAACCAAATACACTTAGCCAATCTTTTATACTTGTAATCAAGTCGAGGTTTGGTTGTGACGATATGTGTTCTATAACCTTACTTGCTTATGACCTATGACATGAATTGCTACTTGTAACTTTATCATATTATGTATAAAAACCTTGGAAACTCACCAACTATTTATAGTTGACCCTTTTATTTTTATCATGTTTCAGGAAATCCCCAAGTTTAAAGTGGACTTTTGAAGCTTGGAAATAAAACTAGGACTTGGACCTAGCTAAATAAATAATGTTATGTTACGTTGTTTTATTTGGGATTATTTCATGTTTTGAGACTTATATTTGTAATGACTTTTGAAACTTATAATTTTAATATTTACACTTAATATAGCGTTATGTGGCTGTGAACAATCTTAACCCTCACATCTCGACGATTCCGCCGTCAAGGTTGGGGTGTGACAGATTGGTATCAGAGCCCATAACTATAGGGATTTAGGTTATAGAAATGGTGACCTAGACTATAGCTTATGCATGAACCCCATAGAATAATTTATATTCTTGGAGTTATATATATTGTTACATGCTACATAATGCTATACCTTACCTATGTGCAACTTGATGCCTTAGCATAGGTTGCCTTGTAATTGTTTAAACTTTGTTACTTGTCTCCCTAAACTTAACTTTGACTCTTTGACTCTCCCCGACAATGAAACTTCTTAATCTTATTCTCGTCAACATGTGGAAACTTATGCTTATGCTTGAATCTTTAGACTTATGTCTAATCTATGTTAATCTCATCAGGTTTTGATTACATGAACCTAAGAATTTGTGTGACACATAGACACCTGTATTCTGGATTTCCTGGCAAAAGGCCCTCGGGCTAAGGCAAGCATATCGCATAAATCCTACGGGACTAGTTATGCTTACCTGGGGATTTTTGGGATGAGTGATAAACTATGGTCAACATACACAAATTTCTAAGGCGAGTGGGTCAACTTACCTTGACGTGTCAACGTTTCCAAATGGTGATGCGTTACCAAATGGAACCATTCTATGTGCCTTACAACTTTTGTCTTATCCTTGTTGAACATCAATCCTTGTTATTCCAATTCTCATATCTAACTCATTTGTATATTCCAGCATGTCTCGTCATCATGGAAAGCATGGAAGTTCTGATCGTAAGTTAGCCGCCATGATTGCTCGACAAATGGCTGCTGTCATCCCGACCATGGTTGCTAACTTAATAGCACCTTAATGACCAACGCTAGCAACAATGGAAATGGTCATGGAGAGAATAGCAACAACCAAAACGGGAACAATCAACATGGGAATAATCAAACTTGCACTTTCAAACACTTTAGCTCTTGCAAGCCCACTAGTTTTAGTGGCAAGAAGGAGCCACTGGTCTTCTTGAGTGGTTCGAAAGCATGGAGAATACCTTTATCAATTGTGAGTGTCCCGATGCACTCAAAGTTCGTTATGCCACTAGCATGTTCCAACAAAGGGCTCTCACCTGGTGGAATAGCGAGAGGAGAAATCGTGGACCCGATGCTATTCTAGCACTTACATGGGAAGAGTTTAAGAACTCGCCATCGCGAAGTTCTGCCCGAGAAGCGAACTGCAAAAGCTGGAGGAGGAATTTTGGAATTTGAAACAAAACGACGGTGATCATTTGGCCTACTCAACTAGGCATCATGATTGAGTATACTGCTGCCTCACATGGTCGACACTGTCCCCCGCAACATCGAGAAGTTCATTAAGGGTGTACCACCCCAAATTCAAGATGCTGTGGTGGGTAGCCGACCCACAACCTTGGAAGAAGCCATTACTATCACCGCTCAACTCACCGAGAACCATATACGCGGGCACCATGTCTGTGAAGGGTGCAAAGAAGGTAGAGAAGACGGCGACCGCGACTGTTAAGGAGACCAAAGCTGAACCGTCTTACAACAACAACAACAACAAAAAACGCAAGTTCACACCGGCACGCAATTATGCCGTGGCTGCACCCAAACAACCCCAAGGACAACTGGTACCTACGCGCACACCTGTGGCGCAAGTGCCTGGGGCTAGGGCTTATGCTGGTCCTCAGCCTATGTGCAACATGTGTAGATATCATCATCCGGGAATCAACCATGCCGCATCTGCACCTTATGCGGTAAATATGGTCATTTGGTGGCGACTTGCCACCGTGCACCTAACAATGCCGCTGTGGTCACGAACCGTGTTTGCTACAACTGTGGGGAACCTGGCCATTTTCGCCCACAATGCCCTCGTCTTGTGGGTAATGTTCCACAAGCCCGAGGACGTGCTTTCAACATCAACGCTAACCAAGCACAAGCAAACAACGATGTGGTGAATGGTACGTTAACTCACCTTTAACTTTTGTGATCCGATTCATTTCATACTTTACCTGTATCGTTAATACCTTAAAAATTGAACAGTATGTTCCTTATTAACAAAACTTATGCCTATGTCCTATTTGATTCTGGAGCCGATAAAAGTTTTGTTTCATTAGAGTTTGAACCCATACTTGCTAAGCCACATACGAAACTAGAAAGACCTCTTACTGTTGAAGTTGCCAATGGAGAACCGATCACCGTTGACGTTATCATTCGTGATTGCATCTTAAGTCTTGACACACATGATTTTCTTATCGATCTTATCCCTATGAAACTTGGAAGCTTTGACGTCATCACTAGTATGGATTGGTTAGCCAAACACCATGCTGAGATCATTTGTTTCGAGAAGTGCATTCGTATACCGTTACCCTCTAGAGATACGTTGAAGGTGTTCGGTGAAAAATCTTCCAAAGGGCTTAAACTCATGTCTTGCACTCAAGCCCGAAAGTGCTTAAGCAAGAAGTATATGGCCTTCTTGGCTTACGTGGTCAACACGAAAGTCAAAGGGAAAGAACTTAAGGATGTCCCTATCGTACGAGACTTTCCTGAAGTATTTCCCGATGACCTTAGTGGTTTACCTCCCGTGCGTGAAGTCGAGTTTAAAATTGACTTGATACCGGGAGCAAACCCCGTGGCCAAGTCACCATATCGGCTTGCACCATCGGAAATGCAAGAACTCTCCAGTCAACTTCAAGAGCTATCCGAGAAGGGCTTCATCCGTCCTAGTTCTTCGCCTTGGGGTGCACCTGTTCTTTTCGTGAAGAAGAAAGATGGATCGTTTCGTATGTGCATCGATTATCGTGAGCTTAACAAACTTACCATCAAGAATCGTTATCCTCTTCCTCGCATCGATGACTTGTTTGATCAACTTCAAGGAGCTGCCATATTCTCAAAAATTGATCTACATTCTGGATATCATCAATTACGAGTTCATGAGGATGACATCCCAAAGACCGCTTTCCGTACTCGTTATGGACACTATGAGTTTATGGTGATGCCTTTTGGTTAAACAATGCTCCTGCTGTCTTCATGGATCTCATGACCGAGTATGCAAGCCTTATCTAGACAAGTTTGTGATCGTCTTCATTGATGACATACTTATCTATTCCAAGTCCACACCGATCATGAGCTGCATTTGAGATTGGTTCTTGAGTTGTTAAAGAAAGAGCAATTGTACGCAAAGTTCTCGAAGTGTGAGTTCTGGCTCGAGGAAGTTCAATTTCTAGGACACGTGGTGAATAGCCAAGGAATTCACGTTGATCCTGCAAAGGTGGAAGCTGTGAGGAATTGGTGTGTTCCTACAACTCCTACTGAAGTTCGTTCTTTTCTTGGTCTTGCTGGTTATTATCGGCGATTCATTGCCATTTCTCGAGGATCGCGAAACCACTCACTACTTTGACACAAAAGAATAAACCATTCGAGTGGGGTTCCGAGCAAGAAGAAGCTGTTGAAGCGTTAAAGCATAAGTTGTGCAATGCTCCTATTGACCCTACCCGATGGAATGACGATTTCACCGTGTATTGTGATGCATCTAAACAAGGCCTTGGTTGTGTTCTCATGCAATGAGGGAAGGTCATAGCTTATGCATCGAGACAATTGAAGGTTCACGAGGTGAATTATACAACACACGATCTCGAGCTTGGTGCTGTTGTATTTGCTTTGAAGATTTGAAGGCACTACTTGTATGGTACGCAATGTATAGTCTACACCGATCACAAAAGCCTTCAGCACGTTTTCAATCAAAAAGATCTCAACATGAGACAACGTCGTTGGGTGGAGTTGATTAGTGACTATGATTGTGACATTCGTTATCATCCTGGGAAAGCAAACGTTGTAGCCGAGGCATTAAGCCGAAAGATTCACAACAAGATGATCTCATTCCAAGAAATTCGCGATCGACGTCAATGGTTTGACACTTTGGGTGAGTTCGATACTGAGATCCGACTAGATGTCAACGAGACCACGGTACTACTACAAAACTTGAGAATAGATAATGACATCGAGTCTAGCATCCTGGAGGCTCAACAAATGGTTCAACGAGAAGGAAGAATGAAGGATGAGTTGGAGCATAATCTTCTAACTCAATTGGAAACGAAAGCCAATGGGTTAATGTACTTTGCAAATCGTATTTGGTTCCAGATCGCGATAACATTCGTACCTTTATTATGAACGAAGCTCATCAAACTCGTTATTCTATTCATCCTGGTTCCGATAAGATGTACATGGACCTACGTGGTCAATATTGGTGGCCTGGAATGAAGAAAGACATAGCGACTTATGTAGCTAAGTGCCTCACATGTACGAAGGTTAAAGCCGAACATCAACGTCCAAGTAGATTACTTGAGCAACCTGAGATTCCTATGTGGAAATGGGAACACATATCCATGGACTTCATAACAAGCTACCCCGAACCTCCCGAGGACATGATAGCATATGGGTGATTGTTGACCGATTGACCAAGTCGGCACATTTTATACCCATACGTGACACTTACAAGACATCAAAGTTAGCTCGTATATATGTTGATGAGATTGTAAGTCGTCATGGGGTACCTCTGCACATCATATCCGACCGAGATGCTCGTTTCACTTGACATTTTGGGTCGTCTATGCAAGAACTTTGGGTACACAATTGGATCTAAGCAACGGCTTACCATCCTCAAATGATGTCAAACCGAGCGAACGATCCAAACTTTGGAGGATTTGCTACGTCTCTGTGTTCTTGACTTTGGTGGCGATTGGGATACGCATCTACCGCTCGCGGAATTTTCGTATAACAATAGTTACCACTCGAGTATCAAGATGGCACCGTTTGAAGCACTTTATGGTCGAAAATGTCGTTCGCCGATCTGTTGGACCGACATTGGTGAAAACTTCATCACTGGTCCTGAACTTATACAAGAGACGACCAATAAAGTTTCTATCATTCGCAAGAACCTCGAAGTGACGAGAAGTCGTCAAAAGAGCTATGCTGACAAGCGACGTAAGCCATTGGAATTCCAAGTTGGGGAGATGGTTCTTCTTAAGGTTTCACCGTGGAAAGGTGTGGTTCGCTTTGGAAAGAAGGGCAAACTGGCTCCAAGATTTGTAGGACCTTTCAAAATCCTGAAAAGGATTGGGAAAGTGGCTTATAAACTAGAGCTACCTTCCGACCTTAGTGGAGTTCATCCCGTATTTCACGTCTCAAATTTGAGAAAGTGCTTGGCTGACGAAAGTCTGCATGTCCCGTTGGAAGACATCCACATTGACGATTCATTGCATTTTGTCGAGAAGCCTGTTGAGATCATGGATCGCATTATGAAGAAGACTAGAACCACAACAACCCCAATCGTCAAGGTTCGTTGGGAAAATAAACGTGGCGCTGAATTTACTTGGAACGTGAGGAGCACATGAAGGAGAGATACCCGTTCTTATTTGTATAGTTTCATTTCTTTTAATTTCGGGACGAAATTCTTTTAAGTTGGGGAGACTGTAACATCTCGTATTTTCGTTAACTAAACGTTAACTTCGTTTACTCTTACAAGTGTTATTATTGTCAATTTTAAAACTTGCGGGTTGTTTGTGCTTATTCTTTATTGTCATTGGGTTTTTATGAAATGTTAAGTATAAATAATAATAATAATGTTAATATTAATAAAAGTAACAATAATAATAAGTAATAATAATGAATATTAGTATTAGTAATAATAAGATTACTTTTAATATGGTTAATTATAATTTATAAGGGTTATTAAACTTAACCATATTTAAAACATAAACTTAAATTAAGTTTGAGGGTTTTATTTGTCAATTTGGAAACTTAAAATGAAACTTTTAAGCTTAAAATGTTAAATAATAAACTAGAGGGGCCAATTGTGTAGTTATTTAAAACCCAACCCCCCTTTCCCTTTACCCCGCTTTTCCGGCCACAACTCCGGCCACTCTCCGGCCGGAGTCCGGCGGTCCTGAAATCGTTTTTTTGCCTTCGAATTGAAACCCCAAAACCATGCCAAACGTTCCTAGACTCGAATCAAACACAATTAACCACTTGAATCATGATTAAAACCGGTTACAAATGCTTTCTAATTCGAAGTAACCGAAGCTTTAAGTTCGTACCCGTTCAAGCATTAAATCGCAATAATAATCGAATTAATTTAACATGAACCATCTTGTATCTATCTCTAATCGATTACAACATTCAATTCCACCTGAAACAAGCGCAAGCATCAAATTCAATCATCACATTCATCGCGAGGCTGCGACATAGTCGAAACCCATCTTCCGATTGGTTTAAACTGAAATTGGCAAGGGTTTTGCATCGAGAACACTATTCGAAGCTTCCCATGAGTTCAATTTGATTTCCATCATTGTTTGAACATCGAACCATTCGTACGTGTGTCGCGGTCCTAGCAGCGACTGTTCTTCATCTATTCTTCTTCAATTCGGGTAATTGATTTCACCTACACACTCGGTTTTGCTTGGGGATTAAAAGCCCAAGGTTAATTTCATGATTGTAATCGAATTGGGGTTCGATTTGGGGTGAACAAGTTCTAGGGTTTATATGGGAATTTGGGGGTTTCATTCGCGATGCTTCTTAAGTTTTAAAACCAGGTTATAACCGCGGCTGGATGCCTTCGTTCACTGGTTAAACGCTCCCATCTCCACTTAGAGGTCCCGGGTTCGAACCCGGGCACCCTCTGTTTTATTTATAAAAAAAGAATTTTTTTAGGCTTTTTGGCCTTCAAATCTAATATTAAAAATTTCTAAAAATTATGAAAAATCATTTTCATAAATTTTGTTTCTTTTGAAACTATTTAATCATTTTCTGTAATTTATTTATAAAAATACCTTTATATTTTATTTAATATCCTAAAGTTAATAATATAGCTAGCATATTTTTTTTATAAAAGTTTAGACTTTAAATAGTAGTTTAATTTACATGAACTATTATTTCAAGCATTGCCTTTAAATTATTGTCTAATTTGTGTCATTCTTATTTAATTATAAAATTATCTAAACTTTATAAACATTACCAAATTATTATAAAAGATATTCTTAATCCATATATTTATATAAATTATAAATAAAATCGTTCCCACGAAAATATAATTGAGTTCTTATTTAACAATAATAATTAATAAAACCCCAAACATCAAAGTTGATTTTCTTTGTCCTTGTTAAATTTATTGTAAAGCTTTAATCTTGTAAATATATATATTTAGGTGTCTTGTGACGATACATCTTGGAGCGACGCTTGTTATTATTCTTATTAATCGTCATTATATATTTATTGTCAAGTGAGTTTTCCTTGCCCCATTTTATTTTATTTCACACTACTTTGGGGTGAAACATGATTATCTATACATTGTACACTTATAAACGTTTGAGACTTGTAAGCACATGCAATTCATCTTATTATTATGTCATGGTTATTTGTGTATTGTAAGTGTTTATATGAGATACATAGTTTGTTTACAATCATTAACTATTGCTAGCCTGGCGACGTCTTAGATCTTTGGGCCTGACAAGCCTATTTGGTGCTAAAGCCGAGGTATTGCCGGCTCCTGATGACGTATGCTTGTTCATCATGGGAACCAAATACACTTAGCCAATCTTTTATACTTGTAATCAAGTCGAGGTTTGGTTGTGACGATATGTGTTCTATAACCTTACTTGCTTATGACCTATGACATGAATTGCTACTTGTAACTTTATCATATTATGTATAAAAACCTTGGAAACTCACCAACTATTTATAGTTGACCCTTTTATTTTTATCATGTTTCAGGAAATCCCAAGTTTAAAGTGGACTTTTGAAGCTTGGAAATAAAACTAGGACTTGGACCTAGCTAAATAAATAAATGTTATGTTACGTTTTGTTTTATTTGGGATTATTTCATGTTTTGAGACTTATATTTGTAATGACTTTTGAAACTTATAATTTTAATATTTACACTTAAATATAGCGTTATGTGGCTGTGAACAATCTTAACCCTCACATCTCGACGATTCCGCCGTCAAGGTTGGGGTGTGACAAAACCTATATAACGGGGGTGGAGTTGTAACGCCCAGTTATTTCCTTTAAGCCAAAGAAAGAAGAAAAAGAAATAAAGTCCAAAGTCGGGGGACCAAACTTGCTAAAACAGGAGAAAGATTGGATAAGTGGGAGAATAAGTGGGGAGGGCAGCCCACACCCTCCCTATACTCGCAAAATTCTACCCAAAGAGAGAAGAGAAGGAGAAAAGGGAGAAAAAGGGGTTTCAAGCTTGGTTCGTGTGGATTCGAGCGTGGAAATCGAAGTGTGGCGGGTGGAATCAAAGCTCTACTTGTCGGTATTGTTTGTGTGAGTTCTAGGAACCCTCTTTTATACGTTTTTGAATGATTTTGGGGCTAGAACACATTTGAAACCCGTTTTTGAAAAGTCGGGTGTTGAACCCGTATGTATGCGTATGTGTATGTGTTTGATTCAGGTGGGGCATGATTTCGGGCTTGTGTGTGCTTGAATGGTGTATCGTATGCTTTCCTAAGGTTTAAGATGGTTGATTTGAGCTTAGAAGAGGTTTGGAAGGGTTTGGAGGCCGAAAATGGCAGATTGGGTTCGGGATGAACTGCATTCTGCATCAGCTAGGGCTAGCGACCGAATGGAGGCCATACACACGAAAGGAGTGCGACTGAGGCTCATTCGCATGTGAATAGTGCGGCTGAGGTTCATTCGCATGTGAATAGTGCAACTGAGAGTCATACGCATGAGGGCTATGCGACTGAAGGAAATGTGGATGAGGGCCATGTGACTGAAGGAAATGCGGATGAAGGTCATGTGACTGGAGTCCATATGCTTGTGAGTCGTGCGACTGAGTTTCATTGGCATGCAAGGAGTGCGACTGGAGGCCATTCGCATGAAGGTCATGCGACGAGGTCCATACGTCCCGATACCATGTGACTGAGGTTCATGCGTATGGGAATCATGCGACTGAAGGTCCATTCGCCTAAGTGTTCTCATACGTATAGAAGACTGTGCGATTGAATAGGGTCCATACGCCCGAATGATCACAATTTATTATATGGCTTTCAGGGAGCGTGCAGATGTAGGTTTTGACCTTTGGGGTTTTTGATGGTGTGATGCATGTGATTGATATGATGTATGACGTTGTATGATTATGCATGATGTATGCTATGTATGTATTGTGATGCCCGGTATGATGATGTTGACTATATATGTTATGTTCCTTATTATTATGTATGATTATTTTCCCTGGGCTTTACATGGTATGTTAATGAATGAAATGAAAGTATTATGTAACGTAAATTGGAAGATAATAAAAAAAGGAACACGATGAATGAATGAATGGATGCATGAATGAATAAATGAGAGTAAGAATGGCTTGCAAGTAAAAGAAAGGAAGTTCACAACTCATTGAGAGTTGTTAGCTCAACTGTGTGTATTTACAATGTGCGATCTTGGCTAACTCATAAGGGACCATGGACATAGTAAGAGTTTAGTCTTGGTGACTGCTCCGATATGTGCGATCTGGTATTCACTGTGTGCTATGTAGCGTACGATTTTGACTAACTCGTGTGGGTTCATACACACAGTAGGGGGTTCAGTTTTGGTAATTGCCCCGATACGTGCGATGTGGTATTCACTGTGTGCTATGTAGCGTGTGATTTTGGCTAACCCATGAGACACCGTGCAATTTTGGCCAAACCCTTAAGAGTTCAGACACACAAGGGGAGTCTATCTTAGTGACCACTCCATTGGTGCGATTTGTGCGATATGTACGATGGGTACGAAGATATGAAAGTGCAAAATGTGCGAAGCGTGCGATATGTGTGAAACGAACGTAAGAAAGGAAGTTATGAATGAATGAAGCGAATGATAATGTAACATGCGATGATTAATGAAGGAAAGAATGTGACGAACGGAATGGAAGATAATAATTACCTTATCTATGTGTATGTATGATGTATGATCCCATGAAAGTAAAGAACGGTTTTAATGAAAGAAAAGTATGTTTTATTATAAAACTAGAACTCACTCAGCAACGCTGACTTTTATGTGTTTCTAGTTGGCAGGTAATGTTGCTGAGGATGGCACGGGGCGGCTACTCAGCTCTTTTGGATGGCATCCATTTTTATAATACTTTTGTGATGTAATGTAACATGTATTTTGCAACTTGATAACGATGTATTATTTTGCAAAAGCCTTTATTATGAAATGAAATGTTTTGTTTAAATGTTTTCGCTGCAATGTTATTGTGTGATATGATGAAATTATATGTTTTATGTGCGAATCGTCCCAGGAACGGGACCTTACAAGATAGTTCTTGTAGTTCTTTCGGGGCTAACCAATAAGATCTCGCAATTGGAGCTGCGCCGGGAGTCAAATCATTCTGAAACTCAAATTGATGATGAGGTGGTAGTCCGGGCAGATCCTCTGGAAACATCTCTGAAAAGTCACGAACCACTTATATATTCTTTATCTTCTTTTCCTCTTGTTGCTTTTCAGTTACAAGGGCTAATATGACTAAGCGACCCTTGCGTAGCTAAATCTGCGCTTTCATAAATGATATGAAGCCTATCACAACACTGTTCTTCTCGCCTTTAACCAAGAGAATTTCTCCACCCATGAGAGGAATGTGAATGACCTTCTCGTGACAAATGACTTCCACATGTTCTTCTAACAACCAATCCATGCCCACGACCACATCGAAACTCCCAAGTGTAATGACATAAGATCGATATCAATATATTGCATTCATTCATCATGAACGGTGTTATCAATGTTACAGTTGCAATTGCATTTTGTGTGCAACTTGAACCAATTTACAGAGTGTTGAATACAAACGTATTGCATTCATTCATCCTACAAGTGCTATTGACCTTGTAGGTTCTTTAAGAGCTAAAGAATATTCATATTATATTCTAGATTCTATAATAGCCATCTGTTTTGTGGTTGTAACACATGGTTGTGTGGTTGTACTTTCCAAACTAACTACAAAATTTGAATCTATGGTAGGATGAGATTGTTACACAGGTTCTTAATTCTCTTAAAATAAAAAATATGATGTACATGAGTTTTAATATTTGGTGTAAAAAATAAGTCATGGGTTCTTGTATTCTTTCCTTTATGTTATGCATGGACCAACAAAATATGCTTGTTACGTGTAATTTAATTCTTGAATTTTATAAGTTGAAAGGTTCATGTTATCATATGGGGATGTTATAGCTACACCATCATTTTTAGCCAACATCGTCATCAAATGGTTATTTGAGTGGTTTGTCAAATAGTCGTAACAACTACTTGAGGTTGTTTCCAAATGGTTGTTTGTACATTATATCAAATCTTAGGAGGCTTTTGGTTGGAAGGAATAGAATGGAATTAAAAATTAGTATAATTTTCAAGTAAAATTATATTTGAGTGAGTAATGAAATGTAAAACCCAAAGAAATGTTTCACCTTAAATTCCCTTAGTTGTGGGATTTCAACTTTTCTTGGTTGCGGGATTTCAAATTCCCTCTCTAGGTGGAAGGATTTTGAAATCACACAATCAAAAGAATTTGAGGTGAAATATTTCCTTGGGTTTTACATTTCATTACTTACTCAAATATAATTTTACTTGAAAATTATATTAGTTTCTCAATTTTATTCCATTCCTTCCAACCAAATGCCCTTTTATAATCCTTAACTTCTAAACCGTCTTTTTTTAATTTTTTTTGTCAAATAGTCGTTGCATGTCATGTCAAATCTCATGGCCTTCTAACTTTAAAACGACTATTTGAAGTGAATGCTTATGATGTTAGAATAGGTGGTGTCAATATAACATGACCTTTTCTTATTAAATTTGATATCCCATGATTTTATTTGAAGATTTGTGATAAAAATTAGTGTGCAAAATTATACATCTTAAGTGCACTTAATAAAAATGGGTAACAAGGCATATCTACATATCTAAAAAAAGTTAACATTTAAATACTTTTGATTTGTTTGTAATCTGTGACCATAAAAAAAGTTAAATGCTTCTTATCGAATAGCGGGTTTGGATAGGCTATAAACTCTAGAAGATTTGAAAAAAAGGTGAATCCCAACTTTTTTGTTTGTTATTTGCAATGAACTATAAAACATATTCATTGAATGCCCGTTATTATGCCTAATTTGACAAGTGATAAGAGTACAGTGTAATATTTCTCTAATATGTGCATTTTTATTCAAAAAAAAAATTCACGCCAACATACACTCATAACATTAAGAAAAAACTAATACACCTTATGTTCATCATGACTTGGTGTATTTGACACTTAATAATGACAATGCATTGACCAACAAAATGTTATCGATACCCAAAGTAATTAAAGACAACAAAAACTTGACGTTCTTATGGGTGAAACATAGATCTAGAATGAAAAACTGGATCTAGTGAAACATTATTAAATTTCCTATCTATTTAGTTAGTAATTACGATAATTGTCCTTGGTCTTGTAAGGCTATATGTTGTTATGGCGCTATAGAGGGGGGCTATTCAGGTGTTTGTTACCATGGTCGCGCACACCGCAACATGGTGGAGTGATTGGGGGTGTGAGCCTGGTCAGGATGAAAAGAGCCATTGGCTCATGGAGGGAGCGAAAGAGCCGCCAGGCTCATTTTAAATTAAAAAAACTCAAATTTTATATTTACCTTATAAATACTACTCATACTTATTAAAAAATTACAACATTCCTATCTATTTTCTTTCCTTTCTCTATAAAATTATTTAAGAATCCTTTTCGCTACAAATTGTCGGATAATTGAATGGTTCGTTTCACTAAAGCTTTGATCTAATGGACAACAAGGATTTTACAAACTTTACATTTAATCCATTTGATTATCCCGATAAGATAATTCCATAGACACAACCGACTCAAAACGAACTGTATTCGGAGGGAATCGGAAGATGAAGATTAGTTAGATTACTTTTATATTATATTTTTATTATGTGTTTTTATTTGTTTATGTTTTTATAAATTATACTTGATTATAATATTTAATTTTATATTATTGTTTTACATTTAAAAATAATAATTAAATAAATTAAATAATTCGTTAGAGTCACTGTCACCTGACTCACAACAGGATCAAGCTACTTGATCAGAAATTTTATTCGATGTACAGTCACATCTAGTCAGACCCACATGTCATCCTACTATAGGTAGCCTATTAATATATATATATAATATATATACATAAATATATATATATATATATATATATATATAATATATATATATATATATATATATATATAGGTTCGCACATTTGTTGTTCAAATATATATCTATATATACATATATATATATATGTATATATAGATATATATTTGAACAACAAATGTGCGAACCTGCTTCGGATTATAAGTGTTATTTTATTTGGACACACCTATCCGTATCCCCAACTCACTTAAAGGTAAACTCATAGTTAAGAAAATCTTCTAGCTCTAAACATTTTACTCAGAGTAAAGCTTAAACTTATGACCTTGTAATATTTACATGGCATCAATATGTTACATTAATCGGTTTAACTAAGTATATATATTACTACCTTTTAAAATTGGGAAAATATCACAGAATAGTAATCAAGTTTAAAAAATGTTATAATGTAGTCACTCATGTATATTTTTCTCAAATTGGAGCATCAAACAATCAAATTGAGTCATTATCAAATTTTCTTATGACAAAAAAGTAATTATGGAAAAAACATGAGAGTCATAATTTTTAATATATAAAATTATATTAAAAAATAAAAAAACATGTTAATTATGAAAAAAAAGAGTGCCTAAAATTTACGTCAACATTTCATATGAGCATCAAAAGATAGAAAAAAATATTTTATAACTGAATCCAAATGTATAACATGTTAAAAATATGTTATGATTTTTAATTTGTATAAAATATAAAAACTGAATGATTTAATTGAAACACTTTTAAAACTTAAATTACGTAATTAAAACATTTTTTAAAGTTCTTTAAAATTTGTGACTTCACTTTGAAAAATGTAATAACAAATTTTGGAAAAATAATAAAGGACAGCGCAGTCCCTAGAAATTAATAGTCAGACCCACTGGCTTCCCATTTAACCTCTGTCTGATTAATTGCAAGATCTCCATCTCGTAAAACCCTAACTCAGCTTCAATCGATCTTCCTAAAATTCAGGTAATTGTCTAAAATCTTACACATTTCTTGCTACATGTTGTTCTTGAAGATCATTGCAATGTAGATTCGATTCAATCTCTGTGATTTACTATGTGTAACTTAAATTAGTTGACTTTTGTTGTTCAAGTTCTTGAATTTAGCAATCTTGTGATCTGCTTGCAGTTATTTGGGTTTATGTATTCTTGAAGGTAATAGATTGACTCGTTGGAGCATCTGTTGAAGTTCCGGTGAAGAATTTAGTTGATTCAAAGTTTTGATCTTGGTAGTATGCTGCACGTACCGACGACGATTGAGGAACAATTAATTCTGAGAGCAATCAAGGAAGAATGTTCATGGGAGAATCTCCCCAAGCGTCTGCAGTCGACATTGACTTCTAAGGATGAATGGCATAGAAGGTTACTTTGCTAACTGTCACTAGCTTCTTCTGCATATTTGCCATTTAATTTTAAACTGAAGTTACCATGCATTTAGCTAATTCTGTGCTGTTGCTTTGGACTTGTAGATCTTTTTTCTTACCTTAAAAGATCTTACTTTGTTTCAGAATTACTGTTAATTTAATGGGATTTAACTATCAAAACAGCTTTGATTTGGTGTTCCCACTTGCATGAGGACATTTTTATAGTTTCTTAACCTTCTATAGGGGATTCTAGTTATCTAAGTGGTGTTGGCCTGTTGGGATCAGTTAACCCTTTGTAATCATAATTGGATCGAGTAATTGTGTGTTTAGGGTTACAATAGAGGGTCCTTTATTCAGAGAACAATATTACATAATTAACCCTAAAATATTCACTAATGATAACCTAGTCTAATAGGATCACTTCAAAAGAAGGGAAAAGGAGTCATTTGAATGTCTAGTATACAATCAGCAATACTTGAAGCAAACATTGATTTAGATTCGGGATTTTGAGCTGCATGGCACTTAAACCTCATGCAATGTTGCTTGAAAATTATAATGATCTATCCAGTAGTTGAAAAAATCTATATTCTTACTTTTTTTTTCTCTTATCATATTACTTTTATTATCTTCTCTAGTGTAAAACTTAGAGTGCCCCTTAATCCTAGTCTTGAAATATTCTTAGGGGTATAATATATCAAAAAACAATGGGCCAAACTATAATTATATTTCTTTTAGGTCATTACAATTATTCAACCTATTTAGTATCTTAATCTTTTTGTGAGATGTTTATGTAAGAACCTTTTTATCATCAGATCAACTTTCAACATCTTTACTATGCTGGCCATCTCCAAAATAATATATTTTTGCAGCAAGACAAATATGCTCTAATACCAACTCTATCGTTTGTTTAGCGTGATAACATTATATTTTTGCAGAATAACTGAACATTGCATAAAGAAAAGGCTTCAGTGGAGCACATCATTTGTTCGTAAAGTATGCAAAGAAGCAGAATATTATGAGGATATGATGCGTTATCTTCGAAGGAACTTGGCAGTATGTACTAAACCTGGAACTCTACTATTATTCAAGATCTCTTCCCTATATATCTTTTACTTCACCTGATTGTAATCAGGCTCTATAACCTCAGGAATACTATTAATTATTTGTTTCTTTTTTGTTCCGGCAGCTGTTTCCTTATCACCTTGCTGATTATGTTTGCCGTGTAATGAGGATTTCTCCATTCAGATACTACTGTGATATGATATTCGAAGTCATGAAAAATGGTAGTCAATTGTTACATTAATTGTTTTATTATATAAGTGTGCCTGTTATCTTCAGTTGTTTCTCATCCATTACTTATACAGAAATCTATTTTATTTCCAATAATAATCTTATCCTATATTATCTGCAGAACAGCCGTATGATAGCATACCCAATTTTAGTGCCGCAGATGCCCTCCGACTCACTGGTATTGGCAGAAATGAATTCATTGATATCATGAACAAATGTAGATCTAAGGTATAAACCTAGATTTTGTGTCACTCATACAGAGATTATCTGTTGCTTTGAATTTTATCTAGTTATCTTTAATGATTTGGAGCTATCCAGAAAATTATGTGGAAGCTCAACAAGTCTATAGCCAAGGAATCATTGCCCACATATCCTGTGGACTTTGCAATCGAACCATGGTGGGGAGTTTGTCTTGTCAACTTTACATTGGAAGAATTTAAGGTCAGATTCAGGATAATTTTTCAATCTTAGAACGACTCATGTTGATAAGTAATCTTGAGTTCATATTTTCAATCAACATCCCTTTTGAAACATTCAAGATAGGACCTTGTCCAATGTTGCTAATAGGTAGATCTCTCAAAATGATTTGTTAGTCAAGCATGGGTGGGTTGGGTCAGTTCGACTGGTTCTAAAAGAATTTCAACGGCTATATAACGGATGGAAATTTAGCTTACAGTCTTGCACCTAGTAATTTGTATTAACTCTTGAAGTCTTAAGCACTTTTTAAGTTTTAGCCCATATGAAATGGCTTGGATTCATGTTTGGCCCAAAGAGACCTACACCGTTAAAAAGCCATACTTATTTTGTTTTGTTTATTTGGACCATAGAAAGTCCATTTTTTGGTTTTGTTCATTTGTGACAAAGATGCATTAATGTTACACTAATTGCTATTTTGGTTTTAAAATTTTATCATGCAGAAGCTTTCAGATGAAGAAGCAGCAACAATTGACAAGATCTGTAAAGAAGAAGCAAATGCATTTATACTTTTTGATCCTCTGGTCATCAAGGGTCTTTATCGACGCGGGCTAGTCTACTTTGATGTACCTGTTTATCCTGATAACCGTTTTAAAGGTAAAATCATGAAATAATCATTTTTTTATATTCAATTTCATGTTATTTTGTTTATAAAATTTCAAAATTTAATATGTATAGTGTTTCAGTATCCAGGCTAGAAGGATTTGTTTCCAACAGAGAACAGTCATATGAAGACCCCATTGAGGAGTAAGAGATTGATCTTTTGGAATTTAATATGACACTTCCATTTTCCTTTTAGCTAGAGGTGGGAAATGGGCATGGCTGAAAATGGATAAATTCTAGTATGAACCAAATTGGGCTTGGTAGACTGAAAACATCTTTTATCCGTTATTACTTTAAATACTTTTAATAACCGATTACCGTATTAAATATGAGTGCATAAATTATATTTTTACAATAATGATTAGCACAGTTTAGGTAGCTGTATGCACATTTAAGAACAAAATTTAGGTCAATTTTCAACCTGTTTGACTCATTCGACCCTGTCTTTTAGCTTTATTTATTGACTTCATTTGTTCAGGATCGACCCATGTATAAGTAAATTGATTTAAATTGTCACCTTTATTCTCTCCCATTTACTGTCTACCTTGCAAGCACTAAAATGAATATGTTGCCAACTTAACCTTAATTACAGGTTGCTTTATGCTGTTTTTGTGGTTTCAAGTGAGAACTCAACTGTTGCTGAGCTGGCAACAACATTACAGGCTGAACTCTCTCAATTACAGGCGGCTGCGTCTTTTGCTTGTAGATTAGGATGGGCAGTCAAACTAATTGACCCAGGATCTGTTCTTCTAGAACAAACTACTAATGCCCTCAATGATGAAGAAGAAGGTTCTCTTGCTACTGTGGGCTCTGGAAACGCATTGATTGATGCTGGTGTATTTCAACTAGATAGCTCAGGGACAGAAAACCAAAAGCCAAGTTCTGCTTATGCACGTGTTGCGTTTGTGGTTGATGCTAACATAACGTCTTATCTTATGATGGGTTCTGTTTCACCTGGTTAGTTTAAATTTTCACTCCCCTTTTCAGTTACAATTTTCAGGTCTACTATATTCATGTGATAGTATACTACACTATTTTGATTTCTCCCTTTTTATGTTTGTTTTCAACTCTTTTCATGATCCTGTATTAATAATTATATCTATACGCTTATATGTGCCAATGCTGGTCCAGATGCACATAGCTGGGTCTGTTTTGGTCTCAGTGTATCTTTTGGGTTTGTTTCAGTGAAACATGTCTAAATGGCTCCAACTGGGCGGAAACTTAAAAAAGCCACTTGGGTATTTGCAGGTCTAATTGTGGTCAGTTTGGGTCTATTAACACTTTCTTGTTCTTTTTCTTTTCATATGATTTAGAGTATTAAATATGATTACAGAACTTAAGAGGTTGTAAGCTGTTATAGCATAAAGTAAAATAATAATTTATTAGTGCTGCTGTTTATGTTTTAGTAATAACTAATAACTAATAAAGTTAAAATTTGCATTTATTTTTTTGTTATGTTATTCAAGAGAAATGAAAAATTAGCTGGTCAACATCAGTTTGACCGAGTAGATATCAAAATCTGCCAACCAACTACAAAAGTTAGTTGATTACTGATTTACTGTTGAAAAATAAAGAAAAACAAGGTTGACGCTATCAAACCTTCCCATTTGGAACCTCTAATTCTCAAAAAGTAAGTTGATTAGTGATTACTAATTTACTATTTAGTCATTAATCAATATTCCTCCTCTTGTGTCTATCGCAGGCTTAAAATCTCATGCAGTAACACTATATGAAGCTGGAAAATTAGGTTATACTAGCATTGAAGATCTTTGCAATGACCTTAGCACATTAGAAGGAACAAAGTTTGAGGGAGAGCTACAGGAATTTGCCAATCATGCATTCAGCCTTCGGGTTGTTCTCAAATGTTTAACATCTGGTGGACTTTCTCCTGATGAGCTGGACACACATGACGTCAATTCTGTAAACAATGAAGAGGTTACGTCCATGGTGGCCGACATGTCATTAAATCAAGAATCTGAACCTGCTGTAAGTGACTTGGGCCCAGTTGCTGACAAATCCGACACCACAAATGGAATTACCAATGATGTTGAAAAGTTAACTAAAAAGAGAGTAAGGAAATACCATGTAGATATTCTGCGGTGTGAAAGTTTGGCTAATCTTCCATCAACAACCCTCGAGAGTTTGTTTAAACGTGACTATGATATTATTGTATCAATGGTGCCCCTTCCCGTTTCTTCTTTTCTCCCAGGCCCCAAAGGCCCTGTTCATTTCGGCCCGCCTTCACATTCCTCTATGTCACCATGGATGAACTTAGTTTTATATACGGCTGTGGGTAGTGGGCCTGTTTCAGTCGTATTAATGAAAGGTCAGTGTTTAAGATTGCTTCCTGCACCATTGGCGGGTTGTGAGAAAGCCCTTGTATGGTCATGGGACGGGTCAACGGTTGCTGGTTTAGGATCCAAGTTTCAAGGGAATTTAGTCAAAGGGAATATTCTCTTACATTGTTTAAATTCCCTCCTTAAACACACAGCCATTTTAGTACAACCATTTAGCAAGTCTGACCTTACCGAGTCTGGAAAAATGAACACCATTGATATTCCTTTGCCGTTAAAGAACTCTGATGGTTCGTTTGCAGGTATAGAGAAGGAATTAGGGTTAGGATTAGAGTTAACAACTGATGAAATTTCGAAACTTAACACATTATTGTGTAAGTTGGCGGATAAATTATCGTTATGGACTGTTGGTTATATTTGTTTGTTGAAGCTTTTTAAAGAAGGAAAGAAAAATGTGTTTGCACCTGATAATGATGATGATAATGTGAACTATGAATGGGTTCCATTATGTGTGGAGTTCGGGATTCCGTTATTTAGTCCTAAATTATGCAACTATATTTGTCAAAGAGTGGTTTCCTCGCAATTACTCCAAACAGATTCATTTACCGAGAACCGTGATGCAATGCAACAACTGAGACGAAACTTACATGAAATCTGTTGTGAATATCAACCAACTGGTTCAAGTGCGAGGATGCTTTACCAAAAAGACCAGCATCAACCAAGAAGTCAAAAGGGTCAACTAATGACTTATGCAAGTCAAAGATGGAGTCCTCTTACAGAACCCTCTTCTCCGATTTCTGGGACAAGTGACTTTCATAGATTGAAACTTGCCAACAGGCAACGTTGTCATACAGAGGTTCTCAGCTTTGATGGAAACATTTTAAGGTATGTTGTAGTAATTCATATTGTTACTCCTTTTCCAAAACTATTGAAAAGCACTATGATGATATTGAATGAACCCTGCACAGATCATATGCTTTGACTCCTTATGAAGATGACACCATATTGAATGAAACGAGTGGCAAGACGGAATCTGATGATGTCAAGGACAGTGGAGAAACTGTGCTGCCAGGTGTCAACCTTTTATTTGATGGATCCCAGTTGCGTCCATTTGACATAGGTGCTTGCCTTCAGGCCCGCCAACCCGCATCTTTAATTGCAGAGGCTTCAGCAATCTCTGCTACATCTTCTGCAACTAAATAGGACGACCCCCACATTTAGGGCCGAATTGTGTATAGAAGAGTTTCTTTTTGCTGGTGAGGGAGGAAATTATCTTATTGCCCGGTTTATATCAAGTGAATGAAGACATTAGGCGCGCAGCGTGCTGTTGTTTTACCAAGTTAAGAGTCCCTAAATCCAGAGTACAGCCTTTACTGCAAAAGGTACGATTCAAAATACTGTTGTTAACTTGTAGTTTCTGTTTACACATACTTGAAGTGTGATGATATCTATACTACCCCGTAATTGTATTTGCTTTTTACATAATCTAAGGGGAATATGAAAGGATTTGTTTGTGAGAACTCGGACTAACTTGGGGTCTATTTTGATTTTCTTTTTGTGCAAGGCCGAACGATCGACAATGATTGGTCTAGCTTCTGACCCATCTTTCATGTTTTGTGTGTCATTACTATGTCAAAGAACTCGCTTGAGGCGATGAAGAACGTTTTTGGTCAATTCATTTATTGTTAGAAATGTGGTAGATTGACCATTTAATATATTCGATTATTGTACTTTCTTTTGTTACAAATGTGTATTGTAATCTTTTTGTGTGTAAAAACCGGCTGACAGCGCGAACCTTCATTGATACTACATGTTATAGAAAGGTCTATAGACTTTATATGCATTGGTGCATGACACCCTCTCCCCCATTGCAATGCAACTTCCAACCTGTTTGGACGTAAATCGTGTTGGATTGACACTTTGAATTGTTAAAGTTGAGCATGATGTGTATATTTATCGTGTCAAAAGCATTCAACATTATTCGAATACACCAAGCAAGTCAACTTGAATACCACTTTTGGATACACCTAATTATTCTAGCATTGTGTCCTAATTATTCTAGTGTTGTGTTTGTATCGTTAGGAATTATTATCATTACGTCTCATTGTTTTGTACCACTAGTGAAAAAAAGTCACTAAAACAATTTTAGGTTTGTAGTAGGTATATGAGCTCCTGATATCACTCTTATTAATGTAAATACTCTGTAATTAAGTATTTATATGATATTCTTGAAATCTTAAGTGAATAATTAACAAAAATTAGTGTATTTTCTATTCTGGAATTGTGTACAAGAAATTGATTGAAATGGAGATTTCGTATAAAAACCTTTAATAAAAAGGGTAAAGGTCATGGACATAATAAAAAAGAAAGATCGAATCAAAATCACGAGAAAATGGTGTAAAAAATTCGGAAGCAAAACTCGTTAGAAAACATTTTGAAAGAGTTTTTATGTGTCATAAAACACGTGATATATGAAAAACACTAGTAACTAGTCATAATGGAAACAAATAAATCAAAGACTACAAGATTGAATTACTTATATCAGAATATGAAACAATCTATCACGATTGAGAATGAGAAGATTAACGTTTTGCCAAATTTCATTACACGTTTTTTAGTCTTAGATCTCTTGGAACTACTTGTAAAAACAAAAAAGTATGTGAAGTTTTCGTAGGCACTACCAACAAAGTGGAGTACCAAGATAACCCATTGAAGACTCAATAGACTTGAGTGGTTTACCATTGAATGAACTCTTCGAAACTTGAAGGTTCGTTAACTTACTATGGAAAGGGATGAGTGACTAGCAGAATCAAAGAAAAAGGAAATCAAATGCATTGCACTACAAATCAGAGTCATAAAGAAATCATCGAGTGAAGCCGAAGAGGACTTACGATAGACACATGGTTGGCCTTCCTTGATCGTTGAGTCGCTGACTCACCGTCCAACTCCTTTCAGTTTTGGGAAATAAACCAACATTTTAGACGCAATGCAAGCTCTTTTTCCCAACGCAAAGAAAGAAGTAATCAAGTTATTTTAGGACTCAAAACCCAAAGTTGGCTCGACTTTTGTAGCAAGAAATTTCAAGATACTTTTCTCTACCGCCAAGAACCATTAAGTTAACTGATAAAGCTCGCTACAACTATCCACTTGTTAAGGTTGTATCAAGATAGATAAAACTTAGATAAACTACTATCATTTTCAAACAAACATAGTTTGTGTGTTTGTGTGGGTAATAAAATATAAAACTCAATGGAATGCTTCACCTCAAATTTCTTTAGTTGTGCGATTTTAAATTCCCTTTCTATCAGATTTTGAAATCTCACAACCAAAAGAATTTGAGATGAAACATTCTTTTAAGTTTACTTTTAATTGTTCACTCAAACACAATTTTATTTGAAAATTATACTAGTTTCTCATTTTCATTCCATTCCATTCTTTCCAACCAAACGCAGCTTAGGTACTATCAAAGTGAATTCAAAATTTCTACTATACATATAGGCGTGCTTGAAAAATGAGGTTCTATTCAAATAATGGAGTTTTGGTGGTGGATGCCAAAAGTACATGATTAGGAGAAAGGATTTGTTTACATTCTACAAGAAATATGAAGATAGTCGTATTATACTAGAAAGCAACCTAAGAGGAAAAACTCTTCTTGAACATATAAGACTCAGAGGCGGAGCTTGAACATCCCCGTAGAGGGGGCGGGGGGCGAAATTAATTTTTTTAAGGGAGGCAAACTTGATATATATATATATATATATATATATAATATATATATATATATATATATATATAAATTTACACTACCGGGTTATAAATTTAAACTAACAGACTAAAATTTAACAATATCGACGAAAAAAAAGGAAGGGCGAAAAGAAGGCCCCCTGATCTACACAATCCTCCGCCCTTGATAACACTTACTGATGTAATATATATTATATTTTATCATTTAACTTGATTTTTTCATGACAATTATGTGATACAGACCTACCTGTAACTTTGATGGTGGAATACCAGCTAAACGCCTTATTATGAATAATATACCTGTTGATGACATTGATAGTTTTCTCATGTAAGATGATTGATCTGGTCATCAAATACTCTTGTACTAGATCAAGCACAACATCTAGCTCTTTATACCAACATCTAACACTATACGGGAGACCAAATTCTCATTATTGTATACTTACAGTTTTACAAATTGTTATAATGAAAAATGTTGGTAGAGCATTAATATGTCCTCAAGTATGGAAAACTCCCCATGAATTGATGAATGATAAGTGGTCTGTTGGTAATCAAAGAGCACCGAAAGAATATGAACTAGAAGATCACTAACATAAATCAGAATTCTTGATTATGCAGTTTTTGTTTAACCATTGCAACAAATAATCAATCGACGTGTCAATCTAAAGAGAACCGATTTATACCTAATGATACTTTGACCCCTTTAAGTATTTACAATGTAACTTTGACCTATAAACATTCTTCATGCTAATGACACTAAAAACCTTGAACTAATTATTTTAATTTAACTTTTAATACTTCCCCTTAAACTAAAACAAGTTTAAGAAAGGTCTGCAACATCTTCATATCCATCTTATTGTCACAACAACATAGGTTCGTCATCCTCTTGTCGGATCAAATTTGCCTCCTCCCTTTTCTGCCATTGTGGGCATTCGTGTTTGAATGTCCAAGTTAATTACATTTGAAACATATTACATGATCTTTGTTTTGATAGACTTGATTTTCCAGTTCATCTCTATGTTTTCTGTTTCTGCCTTAACCACGTTGTTCTATCGTTGATATGAATTTTCATGATTGAAACATTCACATCTATTCTCCTTGACTTTCTCATTTCCTTCTTTAATAAATAGAAGTTTATCATGACTTTCTTCCTCTTTGATTTTCTTTTTGGTGCATTCCTCAAAAGCCTTCAATTGTCCCAAAGCTTCTTGTAATGGCATTGTACCAAGATCAACAATATGCTTGATCACGGCAACAATCTGAATGAAGTATTCTGGTTCAAACCAGTCTCTTGTCATATATGATACGCCCAAGATTGTTTGCTTGTGATACGGTCTCACTAATCTTCCGAGCATAGACATGAAGTGGTTCTTTAACACCCATTTAAGAGGTTCAAAAGCTGAATTGGTTGTTTGTAACCAAGCCTCTTTAATCTATCAACTCCTACATGACGAACCTTTAACGCGTCCTAAATTTTATGGCCGTAAAAATGAAGGATCTTTAAGACCCAAATGATGTAATTTTAGGAGTTTAACATCGGGCATTGAAACTCATTGATGTAACTCTATTTATTGAAGTTACAACTTCTTTGTCTTTGGACTTGGCCCTTTTTTGAGTCTTCTTTTCCCCGATCTAAATAGGTTGACTTCTATTGGTTTTGGATGGAGTTCGATTTCAACTATACTAGCATCGGATGAAACTGATATCAACCTTTAAATTAATATCAATTCTATAGTTTTGGATACAATTAATAAACATTTATTACAAGAATAGTGCACGGGTCTTTCAAAACCAATGGTTTTAATAGGTCCACAACCAATAATATAAAAGAAATAAAACAAACAAGTAAAATTCGAATAGAGAGTAAAAGTGTACCTGCTCCATAATGGATCCTTGTCACTTAGTTTGTGGTTATGGCATAACAACGTTTGAATTCATTCCTAGATTTACGAAATAAAATTTGGTTAGGCTCAAAATCTCTAGAGATATAACTTATTCAAACATGTAAAGTATGATAATGTGTATTTATAGGGAGTATGTAGTAAAGATAACTGATCTACTTGTATCATGAAGCTACTTAATTTTATAAGATTAAAAGATTTTAAAGATTAAGAAACAACATAATTTGCGCGAAAAAATCCCACAAATAAAAACATTGAACAATATTAATCCCACAAATAAAAACATTGAACAATATTAATCCCACAAATAAAAACATTGAACAATATTCTGATGGGTTAGACTCATATCATTAATTAAAAATTAAACTTTATATAACTAGCAGGTATTCTCGTGCTTTGCAGTGGGCGTTAGAGGTGTACAAACCCGTTTGGGGGCCCAAACCGGTTCGGGTCCCAAACCGAAACCGGTTTGGTCAAAGTCGGTCAAAACCGGTTTGGTCAAAGTCGGTCAAAACCGGTTTGGCCCAAACCGGTTCGGGTTCAAACCGGTTTCAAAACCGTAAAAACCAAACCTATCAAGCCGGTTTGGAACCGGTTCGGGCCCAACCGGTTTGGCCCAAACCGGTTTTTTTTTTTATTTGTTATATTCAAACGAAATTTTAAACTTTTAATTAAAACATAAATATTTATAACTTTATATAATTTATATAATTTAAAAGAATTTATATAATGTAAACAATTTATAACATTTATAAACATTTAAAACATTTAAACAATTTAAACATTTAAACAATTTAAACATTTAAACGATTTAAACAATTTAAACATTTAAACAATTAAACAATTTATAACATTTATAAACATATATATATATATACTATTTATTAACATTTATAAACAATTTAAGCATTTTAACAATTATTTATAAACAATTTATATCATTTATAAACAATTTAAACATTTTAACAATTCGTAACATTTAAATAATTTAAACATTTAAAACTAAACATTTAACATAGTCGTTTCTTCGTTCGTATTATACTTGTACGTTTATTCCTCGCCACCAGTCATTCCTGTTACGAAGGTAGTCATCATATGCCGCTTCATCATCAGTCATTCCTGGTGTCAATCCGCTCTCTACCTCGTCCTCGTATAATTCTGCTTCGTATTCCAGTTCTCCTTCAAGCGATCGTTTGTCTTGTACTCTTTCCGCGGCATCCAAATAATCTTTCAAGCAAATTGACATTTCAACTGCTTGTGGAGTGAGTCGAGTTCGTCTTATTGATATAATCCTGCCACTAACAGAAAAAGCAGATTCCGAAGCTACCGTAGAAGCTTGGACGGTTAGTAAATCTCGGGTCATGGTGGATAGAATGGGAAATTGATCTTCCTTACCTTTCCACCAAGCCAACAAGTCAAAATTTTTAAATTCGTGTGGAGTCATGGTCGATAAAAAGTTTGTAAGACCATACCTCCCGAGTTCACTACTCGGAGTGTTACCACGTTGACGTCTATTACATTCATCCCTTAAAGTATTATATAAATCAAACATTGGATCATTCGAACATTCGGCATTTGCCGCATGCCTTAAAGCATCATGGATTTGTGATGTTTCCCCGTATTTTAATAAATAAACATCATACATTTGTTGTAATTGTTTGTTGAAAGTCGCTTTTAAAGTTTTACTATACATTGGTTTACCAACTTCTAAATCCAAATTAAAAGTAATTTTATCAAGTAAAGTTTCAACCCCCGATAAATTTAAACAAGGGTTTAAAGCAGCGGCACATGTAATAACGGGAGGCATTTCTTCAAAGTATTTTTTAAGTTTTTCTTTCATTGGGGGTATCATATCGGAATAAGGTCTACCCCTACACGACAATTCATTTAATTTGAAGTCATTAAATAAATTTGGTGTAGTACCAACGGACTCGTTGGGTAATAAACTCCAGAAAGACATGTAGTTGCATTTTTAAAAACTTGAAGCATTTTTGTTACTTCTTCGATGATGGCCCAACCCGATGGATGGTAAGAATTTGCTTTCCCCGACTTACCAAACTATTATGAAAGGCTATTAAACTTTCTTTTTGTTCAATAGCCTTTTCAAACATGTTACATGTGGAATTCCATCGTGTTGGTACGTCCCAATTCGGACCTAAACATTTAGTATTTGCGTCTTTACAAAACTTGCGATATTTAGTATATCTTGGTTGTTACTAAAAATATCACGTAACATTCTTTTAAAACAATCTTTAATTGTTTCAATCGTTTTTAAACCGTCTTGCACGGCTAAGTTTATGATGTGCGCAACACATCGACTATGAAAAAACACACCCTCACATATTGGTTTATATTTTAATTTCAAATGATCTATCGCAAGAGTGTTGTTTGAAGCATTATCAAATATATAGAAAATATTTTGTTTTCTAATTTATACGTTTGAATAACTTTATCAATAAGATAAAAAATGTTTTGGCCGGTGTGAGGATAATCAAACAATTCAAACGAAATCGTACGTTTCATCATTTGCCACGAATCGGGTTCAACCCAATGGGCGGTGACACAAATGTACGAGTCCGGTGAACCGTGAGGTGTCGACCAAACATCACTAGTTAAGTTAACACCGTTTGTAAATTTTCAAAATAAGATACTAATTCATTTTTAGCTTTTTTCCACATTTTTAAACAATCTCTTCGAAGAGTAGCACGACTTACATTGGTGTAACGAGGTTGGAGAGTTCGTTGAATGAGTCGAGTCAAACGTTCGTTGTCGAAATGTTTGAATGGCAAGCTTTCTTGAATTACAAATTGCGCCATTTGCTCCCGAACCGCATCAACGTTATAAGCCCAAATATTTCCTTCGTTTGTCATCGAAGCTTGACCTTGAGAAGGTTCACCTTTTAACGCTTTACAATATTTATTTGCAATATGGTTTTTCAACGTTGTGTTTGCATCTTTTTTGAAAAACTTATGACAAAACTTGCAACGAGCCTTGTTTGGACCGCTAGCCATTTGACATAAATCGTAATTGCACCATACTTCGGGGTTCCTATTCGTAGGAAGGATTGCTATCACCACGTTGCTTGAAGACGCTTCACAACCAACGGATGATTGAGCACTTGTTGAAGCCATTTCAGAGATTTTTGTGAGAGCGTTTTTTAGAGCGTTTTAAACGAAAGTATTTGTGGAGAGCGTTTTTGAGATTTTTGAGAGTAGAGAGTGTTATAAGTTGTTGTGATTCAATCAAAACATCAAATACATATATATAGTAACCTAGTGGGGGTATAATGGTAAAAAAACATCAAAAAAACGGTCAAAAATTGCAAAAAACGGCTATATAGCCGTTGGGTAACGGTAACCGGTTTGGGTGACCGGTTTGAAAACCGGTTTGGGTGACCGGTTTGAAAACCGGTTTGGGTGACCGGTTTGAAAACCGGTTTGGGTGACCGGTTTGGGACCGGTTTGGAACCGGTTTGAAAACCGGTTCGGTTTGGAACGTGGAAGTGTTAAACCGGTCAAGAACCGGCGGTTCGGGCCCGGTTTGAAACCGTTTTGGGCCAAACCGGTTTGGGCCTCAAACCGGTTCCGGTTTTTTGGCCGAACCGGTTTTTTTTGGCCACCTCTAGTGGGTGTTGAGTAAAACTTATATAAAACAGTTAGAGCGGTTAAACACAACGTAAGAGCATGTTTGGTAATTTAACCAAAAAATAAAGAATAAAATTAAAAAGAAACATCAAATCTTGAAGCATTAAATAGATAATAGATCTTTTCTCTATAAATATTAGTTGGTGACATAACTTACTCGCCACTTAGGTTGGTAGTCTAATACTTTATAAAGATCAATAAAATTTAAAATCTTATAAATAATTTAAAGGATTTTTAAATGATGTATTGTTATTTAAAAAAACTAACTGACATTCTTTGTTTTCATCATTGAGAACGTAAAACTATAGTTTCTAAAATCAAATAAGGTTGTATGAACTTAAAGTTTTAAATTAATTATTGTAAGATATGGCACTTTTATAAATATGGTATCTCGTGTATTATACGGGTTAAATAAATAAAATAATAATTAATTAGTAATAAAAATTTATGAATTATAAAACCATTTTTGAATATAAAATATAATTGTAATTACATATGAATAGCTATTTTAAATAAATAAACAATAGATAAGTTATAAATAGATAATATGATTATATGTCACTTTTAAAAATAATATATATTATGAATGATCAAGTGAGATTTTAAGTGGTGAAGATCATTGCTTAAAACATAGTATTTCAAGCTTGCAAAATAGTATTCATAAAATGACAAATTAGGTACTGTAGCCAACTCTTTTCAATTATATAGATAAGTAATATGAATTAAAAATTTGGGCAAATATAATTAACCCAGGTGCAAACGGCTGATTAAGTTGAAAACGTTGTCATAGCCTAGAAAAAATCTAAAATAATAACCGAATGGAATTAAAGAAACAACCTGATTAACTCTATCTTTTTAGTTGGATGATCCTACGACTTTTGCAAAACAGAGTTTCTATACCCTTAGCATATCTTCAAACCAATAGGATTAAGTTGAGAAACAGTTGTACATGCTGCTAATACCAACAACTTGTTTCTACGTCCACCTTCAACAAACATTTGATACCTTCTTCATAATAGGAGTCACAGTTGAGCTTTTAGCCTAAGAGAGGATTATATCAAAATTGATTCAAGGTTAGAAACTAGACCAACCACTACTGTTTGATGAAAATGAACCTACCAATAAAGCACACAACCAAATTCGATAACTATAGAAGAATATCTTTAATATAATGAAGGCCTACACGGGAAATCGCAAAAGATTATACTTAGAAAATAAATTTTATTGTAGGAAAGTTTTAATTACTCGCTGAAGATAAGACGAAATGACGTGTAAAGAATGTTCCTTTGATCATAATCCTGAAAAGATACTATGAACACTATATAAAACAATAATCAATCGAAAATCCGTGATCTTGGGTGATAGATCGACGAAAATCATGTTGTTCATAACAAACACAATATCCACTCCACCTAAGGTTTTCAATAAGATGATGATTTACCGGAGCAATACATGAGCCATGCTACAAAATGTTGTAAATTACTGATTATTAAAATTCATTTATATATATATATATATATATATATATATATATATTTAATAATACAAAATATAAAATTTACATCCTTTTGAGAATACAATAGTACATTGATGGTAAATTGTGTATTGAATTCACTAACATGACTATGTGAGGGTTCATTGTAAATGTTTGGAGTAGTTTATAGAAACATATTCAAGTAAACAAATGTAAAATTTTATATCATGTAACATCAATAATCAATAATATTATATATTTGGTTGAATTATTATTATTATGATATAGAAAAAGCAAGATGACAACAAAAAGATAACCGAAAAAGAAACGATAAACAAGTATGAGTCACAAACGTCACGTGGCAGACATAAAATAAAAGAGTCGTTGTTCCGCTTCTATGCCGTTCTCGTAACTCTGAAACCTCTCCTCTTGGATCACTCACAATCTTCAAATTCAAGAAAACTCATATTATTAGGTGGAATCACTGTGTGTTTTCTCCAGATGCTTAACTTCAATTGCTGTTTTTCAAGACCTCCATCATCATGATTCTCAACGCAACGAATTCATCTTTTTGTGATTCATCATCAAAGTTCTGTAATGGCCGTCATTCTATCCCCCGTTCTGCATTTCGCGCCACATCTGCCATGGGGTAACGCATCAGTTTCATCGTTTTTATGCTTTTTTGTTTCTGATTTCCTTGTTTTTCATAGTAGTTGTAGGCTTTGTAAGTGGAAATGCCTGATTGATTGGGGAGAATTTGAGGTTTAATCACATTCGGAATTCGTATCGAGGCTTTGTTCGTTGTGAATTGAGTTTGTGATGCTTCGTGGTTATGTGGCCTGATAGTTTCTGATATGCTATCTGCTGAGGAAGGCATTGTATGTAGCTCACATGTTTCTGACTTCTGTAGAAAGTTCAGTTTGAAGTTTGGTTGATTTTAAAATTATGATTTATGAGGCGTTGTTTAATCTGAAAGTGTTTTATGTAGCTCAGAAGGTTGTATTAATCATGGTATGCTCAGTTTAAATTTTGAAATGATTTGAATTTAGGTCACAATCAAATTCGTCTACTGGTATATAGTGATTTTTCTCATTCTTATTGGATTTGTTTGATGTTTAGTTAGGGTTATATTGTTTGATGAGAATGCATTATAACTAGCTTGTTATAATAGTTTTAAGCCCTAAATTAGAATTGAATGGACTTCCGAAAAGGAAAATGAATAATATACCAACTGAATTCGCATCTTAGCTTTTTCTTGCGCCATACACTGATTTTTATTCTAATTTCTTTTGTCAGTTACTCATTCAATCAATTGAGTTACTTTTCTCATTCTTTTTATTAAGTGCATCATTTTAGTGCCCTATTCAGTTTTAATTATAGCTTAAGGATCTATGGGTGGAAGAGTTGAGTTTATTTCCTTACAATATTGTTCTTACAAACAGAGTTGATTGGAGTAGAAATGCATCAAGTAAAAGTTTTGTGAGTTGGTTTTCTGGTAAGGTATTCCTTCTATTCAATCTCCCTTCATTAATAGATTTGTTTTATTTGTTTATTACCACTAAAACATGACTAAGCTCTTGGCTCAGGTTAAAGGATCTGAACAGATTAGCAATAGGTCTGCTTATGTATTTAATCAGCATGCAGAAGAGGTTATGATTGAGGTACTTGTCATTAGGTTTACATGTATAATTATATATCTTAGATTCTAGATTATCCATTGTTAAATGTATATCAGGATGAAGTTGCGGTAATGTCCGAAACTGCTCCATCATTGAAAAGCATTCCAGGCCTACCAAATCCTCTTGGAGTCTCAAAAACCGATAATGGAATCAATTTTGCTCTTTTTTCACAGCATGCAACTTCAGTTACACTTTGTTTATCACTTTTAGATAGGTGAGAGTGTATCTCAGATTGAATGTAAAAATAAAAAATTTCCTTTTCTTTTAATTAATACATTCAAACATAGCAGAAGGCAAAAGTTATCAGTAAAAGGTAATTTGATGCGGAATTATTGATATTTATCTTTAGGGAAATTGATTCATCTTCAAATGATGGAATGATCGAACTAAAATTGGACCCATGTTCAAACAAAACTGGAGATATATGGCACATATGTGTTCAGGTAATTACATTTTTATTTTAAAATAATATTTGTGCTAAGAACATCGATTAATTTACAAAATGAGAACAACTAATTGTAGGAACTACCACGAAGCAATGTTATTTATGGTTACAAAATTGATGGTCCTCAAGATTGGCATCAAGGGCATCGATTTGACAACAGTGTTGTTCTTATAGATCCTTATGCAAAATTAATAGAAGGTCGCCGGGTTTTTGGTGATTCGACAGATAGGTTTTGTAAACTATATGGTACTTATGATTTTAGCAGCTTGCCATTTGATTGGGGAGACAACTACACACAACCAAACATTCCAGAGGTAAAAAAACACTTTTCTAGGTCTTTTGGCATATCATAGCAAGTTACTATGCATAAATTCCTAATTCTAGTTGCCAATTCTGAAATCTCTAAAATAGCAACAAACTTCCATTTTTTTGCAAATATATAAACAATTCCTGATAAACAGTCTAACAAGTATGTTTTTCTGTTTTTTTTTTTTCTGTGTTTTTTTTCCTAATTCTATAAACATTTTAAAACTCATTTAAGTCAAAAGTCTTAGCCGACATACATATTATTATAAATTAATATTGGATTTGATTTGAATTATTCTTGTAACTAGATATGCATGATCTCTTGTGATTGTTTCATGATTTGATTTCCGAGTTTAGTGGAGAGTTAGTTATTGTATTCTCTTTATTTAAAGGGCTTTGATTTATGAATGAAGGATGAGAAATTCTAAACCATAAACGCTTTTATGGTATCAGGGATTCGGTTCTGATTTCTACCCTATCTTCTTTTCACTATTCGGTTTCCCTCTGGCCTCGGTCACACCATGACCAAACCCGACGAGACACCATCCCCACCCTCACACCAAAACCACCCACCATCTTACACCACGCCTACTCTGTCACCAATAGACAATCCAAAATTTGCACCCTCGATGGCACCTCGATCACGTACTCCTCATGGGTGAAGCTGTCAAAGTTTCACTCGATCGCGTATCGAGTTGTTGATCACATCGATGACACACCACCTTCGGATCCTAAGGATCCCGCATACTCGACCTGGAAAAAGGTGGATGCCTTGGTCTCACAGTGGATCTATAGCACCATATCGGATGATCTACTGACCGGTATCCTCGACACCGAGGCTTCTGCTCGGTCGACATGGTTAAAACTTGAGAATATCTTTCTCAGCAATAAACAAGCCAAAGTTGCAGCCCTCGAGACCAAGTTTGTGAACCTCACACTCGCGGCTTGCAGCTCCGTCGACGACTACTGCAAACAACTTAAAGATCTTGCCAATCAACTGACCGATGTCGACCAACTTGTCTCGGAATCACGCCTCGTGCTTCAGCTTGTTCGCGGTCTCTTCGCAGAATTCAACACCACTGCCTACCTAATCAACTCTCAGAAGGCCGACTGGGATTTGGCTCGCGTAATGCTCACTAATGAAGTTCTCCGACAAGAGGCCCGCCAACAGCAAAATTCATCTGTTTTGGTTGCCCCATCGTACCATCGTTTTTACACAATCACACCCCTCAACAAACACCTCCAACCCCACCTCAACCTCCGACACCAACACGGCACAACCGCACGGCTCTCCTCAGTCCCCCTATCAGGGACGGGGCCACGGTCGCTACACCCAACCCTTCCGAGGCAGAAGCGACCGAGGCTGTGGTTATCGAGGGGGCCACCCAGGGTCTTCATGGCCCTTCCAAAACCAACAATCCTACCCAGGTGGAACACACTACCTTGCCCATATCCGAACCAAACAAATTGGCAGCCCATTCAACCACCCAACATCCTTGCGGCCCACGACACTGCTAACACAGGCCCACCTTCTTTTGGATCATCACCCGAGTATGATGCATTGAGCCCATCGAATCTCAGCCAAGCTTTCAGCACCATGCAGTTAAACTATACAGACCCGACCTTATTAAGGATACTAGAGCCGAGTGCCACGTCACTGACAGCAAAGGTATGATTAAACACCATGACTCGTTTCCTGTAAATACTAAACTATTAGTCGGGAACGACAATTGTATACCAATCGAGGGTTCAGGCACCGATTACCTTCTATTCAAAACCGTACTTATATCCTCCCTGATATACTTTATAGCCCACACATTATTAAAAACTTGGTGTCCGTCTGTCGTTTTACACGTGATAATAATGTATCTGTGGAATTTGACCCATTTGGTTTTTCTTTGAAGGACCTCAAAACTGGACAACTCCTTTCCCGCCATAACAATACGGGTGATCTTATCTAGTCTCACCGCCCATCCTACCGCCACAAGCTTGCTCCGTTACCTCTCCAACTTCACCATGGCATGAACGCCTCGGCCACCTCGGCACACAAGTTTTTGATGTTTTAACTAGACATTTTGGTTTATCTTGTAATTCAAATAAACACTCTTCTTTTTGCAATTCATGTCATTTATCTAATAGCAAACGTTTACCTTTCTATGAATCCAATTCTTTTACGTTTTCATTATTTGACATTGTACATTGTGACTTATGGACATCAACCATATTAAGCCAAACCGGATATAAATATTACATGGTTTTAATATACAATTTCTCCAACTTTGTCTAGGTCTACCCCCTTAAATACAAATCTGAGACCTTCACTACATTTACCAAATTTCACCGTCTCATAGCCACCCAATTCAACCGACATATCAAAACCTTTCAATGTGACTGAGGGGGAGAATTCGATAACCATGCTTTTAAAAACTTTGCAACCCAACATGGCCTCCTGTTCCGTTTCTCTTGCCCACAATCTTCCCCTTAAAACGGCCACGTCGAGCGTATGATACGTTGTCTTAACGACATTGTTTGCTCCCTCCTGATCCACGCCTGATTACCACTGCCCTTTTGGGTCGAAGCCCTCCACATGGCCAGCCATCTCCACAACATTCTCCCTACTAAACGCCTCAACTTCTTTACCCCTACCTTTGCCTTATACCTTCCCCATCCCACTGATGACCACTTGCGAGTTTTCGGGCGTGCATGTTACCCGAACACATCGGCCACCCAACACCATAAACTCTACCCAAGATCCATCCGCTGCATCTTCTTAGGGTATCCCCCTGATTTTCGGGGGTGCTGGTTCTTTGACCCCAACACCCGGCGAGTCATCATCTCTCGACACGTTACCTTTGATGAACACTCTTTCCTGTACAACAACACCACCCCACCCGCCTTCTACTCCTTCCTTGACTACACCATTCCACCGGGGTTCACCTTCTCTAACCCCTCCCGTCCCACCGCCCCAACCAAAACCCCCGGTTACCATTACCTACTCCCGCCACCCAAAACGTCCTCACACCAACCAACCAAATACCCCCTCCCCTTCTTCACCCTAACCGCTACCCACGGCTACCCCACCACCACCTATATCACGGCGGAAACAATCCACCAACACCCATCCCATGACCACACGATCCAAGACACATACCACCTGCAGGACCGGTGAAGGGTGGTCACTTACAACACAACAACACCAAGAGGAGATTAACTAGACTAATCAAACAGTGAGACTGGATTAACCAGAGATGGTACAAAGAACACAAGTAAATAAGAGATAGGACAAGATAACAAAATACACAAGGAGATGGTTTTCAAGATTGCAGTATATTGCCTTCTCACGTTCTTTTACAAGTGTTACAAAGCATAAAGGAAAGTTACAAGTACTTGAGATACATATACTACATCCTACAGTCGGCCATACTTTGAAGGCCAGCTGGATACAATTGACTACACACAACACAAAATTAATTGTAGAGTCAAAAGGCAGATTGCCTTTTGACTTGTGACTATAACATGCCATAGCTCATATCCTAATATATTACAAAAAGGATAAAGTACATGAAGTAGAAAGTTACAGACTCAAGACCTCAATGTACAGTTACTTAAAGCATGGATCTTTTCACCAGCTCATGCAAGTTGGTGACTTTACAGAGTTGTAGCGAAAAGGGGTCCAGCTTTATGTAAAGTACATTAGATAAAGCATGTATACTAAAAGTCTTCGGAAGAAATCTGTCTTCAAGTGTTGGCTTCGGAAGACTTTGTCTCTGAAGCTTCGGAAGACTTCATTTTTGGCTTCGGAAGATATTGGTCTTGGCTTCGGAAGATATTGGTCTTGGCTTCGGAAGATTTCACACTTAGAATATTTCTGTTGTATGTGTGAAACTTCCAAAGCATTCTTCTTCGATGTACTTGTGCAGCATGCAGGAGACTTGAAGTGTTTAAGTTGCATCAGCCTTAACATTATTCCTTACACACCCTTTTATCCACATCCATTTCCCCCGTTCCAAAATCCTATGCCAAAGCCTTTGCAGCCTACATGCATATTATTATAAATTAATATTGGATTTGATTTGAATTATTCTTGTAACTAGATATGCATGATCTCTTGTGATTGTTTCATGATTTGATTTCCTAGTTTAGTGGAGAGTTAGTTATTGTATTCTCCCTATTTAAAGGACTTTGATTTATGAATGAAGGATGAGGAATTCTAAACCATGAACGCTTTTAGTACTTATGCTTTTACTATAAGATTTAAAAGATTCTACAAAAACCCAAAAAAAAGAAAAAGGTAAAATGTTGCTTAATTTTTGACATAAGTAAAAGTTCACTGCTATTTAAGAGCCTTTTACTATCTGGTTGCCAAAATTAGGAGTTGATGCATATTATCTTGTTATTTGCAAAAGGTCTATTATTTATCTGCCATTTTGTTTTTACATTTGTATGTTTATAACATTAATTTCTGTTCTATCCTTGTTACAATTGTTGATGTTGCAGAAGGATCTTGTGATTTATGAAATGAATGTCCGGGCCTTTACAGCTGATAAATCTAGTGGATTAGAGGAAAATATATGTGGCAGCTACCGTGGTGTAATTGATAAGGTAGTTTTACAATTCTTTAAGTTAACCTTTTAAACTTTATCATAAGTTAACTTGATATTTTTCACATTATTCTTCTGATATTTTCATTGATGTGAAGATACCACATCTTTTGGAGCTTGGGATCAATGCAGTGGAATTGCTTCCTGTGTTTGAGTTTGATGAATTTGAATTCCAAAGGCACTCCAATCCTAGAGATCATATGGTAAAATGAATAATGCTTTATTTTCTTGAGGACTTATTGCACAAAAAAAGGAGGAAAGTTTTTATTTTAGTCCTGAAAAAACCTTCAAAGTTTCAAATTTTATTACAAGGTAATAAAGTGTTCGAGCATTTTTAATTCAAATCAACCTGATCCAGTCATTAGAATGACATGGCAGCTGAAATCTCGGTTACTTTACCATGTTGACTTCTTTATGACATGGCATCTAGAAACCATTAAATTTGAAGATTACTCCAGAACAAAGCTTTTTGAACTTTGATAAGTAGGTTAACGAGAATAGAATATTGACTGAGATTGGTTAACTTTTTTATTCCATTTACCCTTTTCTTGGTATTTCACATCTTGCTAATTGATTTTGTACCTAAAATTTGGAAAATTGATTTGATATTGTACCTGAAGATTTGAATTTCAATTGTGTAGATCAACACATGGGGCTATTCAACAATAAATTTCTTTGCCCCAATGACTCGTTATGCCAGTGCTGGTGGAGGACCAATTGTTGCTTCGCAGGAGTTCAAAGAAATGGTTAAAGCTTTGCACCTGGCAGGAATTGAGGTATTACATTTCTATTTTGTGAAATTTGATCATGTAATAAGCTACGTCGCTAACAAATTCAGTTCTTTTGTATGTAAAATGTGGTAATAATTAAACACTACAGGTCATCTTGGATGTTGTTTACAACCATACTAATGAGGCTGATGATAAAAATCCATATACCACATCATTCAGAGGCATAGACAACAAGGTATGCAACATAATCGTTTATGATATTATGATTGCTAATCCATCTTTAGTGACAACCTAATTTTTTAGTTTGTAATATCTAATTCAAAACAATAGTTATGTGGTATTGATGTTTTGGTTCTTTTTATTTATAGATATATTACATGGTTGATGGTGATGGCCAATTACTGAACTTCTCAGGCTGTGGTAATTTCACCTCCACCACATTATTCTTGAGTTCGAAGTTCTGTTCAGTTTTATATTACTTGCTGCAAAAATTGTCTGTTAATTTTCTTAACAACGAGCAGCAAGTGTAATCAAAATTTATTCTTCCAAGTGCAATATATCTACTGTATTACCTAACAAATTCACAATATTTCAAACTATTACCTAATAGCCATTTATTTTCATAACGGTGGGCAGGTAACACATTGAACTGTAACCAACCTGTTGTCATGGAACTCATACTTGACAGCCTAAGGCACTGGTACAGTTTCTATTTTTTTAATTACTTGCCGCTTCCTGTGTACTACATAAGTTTAGTTTTTATGAATTTATGTATGCAGTACAATGGTTGTTGATGTAAAATGTTTTAATGAACTAATTAAGGGTCACCGAGTATCATGTGGATGGATTCCGCTTTGACCTGGCGAGTGTTCTTTGTCGGGGAACAGATGGTTCTCCTCTTGATGCTCCCCCACTTATTAGGGTAAGTTAGAATTCCACTGTCAAAGAGTAAAGCACAATGTTTTACAATTTCATTGATTTCTTATACGTATGCAATGATTTTATTTTATTTTTTAATAAAATGGATCAGGCCATAGCAAAAGATAGTACACTGTCCAGGTGTAAAATTATTGCTGAGCCATGGGATTGTGGAGGCCTATATCTAGTTGGAAAGTTCCCAAACTGGGACAGGTAATAAGACATATTATATTGGTTTTTTTAAGTATAATTTTAACTATGTAACTTCAGCTTATCAGGAAAACAAGTTATATTTATTGAGAATATGTGAAATAAGAACTCAGCAGTTGCCAATCCTATTTGGAAACAAGGGCTAGGAATGATGTTTTGTTTTTCTATTTACATTTTTATTTGAAAATTACTCATTTGTGAACGACTAGTGTTTTTAGTATTTTCAAAATAATGGTGGTCAATTTGCAATGAAATTTCAAGTGTTATTGCTTAATAAGTGAATCACTATTGTGTCTTTGATTTCTTGTCTTTAATTGATAGGTGGGCTGAATGGAATGGGATGTATCGTGATGATATAAGAAGATTTATAAAAGTAAGTGAACACGTAAACCTACAAAGTAATGAGCCTTTTACTAATTTTTTACGGGAATTGCTAAAGGTCAAGGGTATTTGTCTTTCTAATGTACTTGATCAAAGTATAGGGTGACATTGGTATGAAGGGAAGATTTGCAACTCGAGTTGCTGGTTCTGCCGATTTATACAAAGTAAGTTCTTCAACTAGTGAATATCTTTGAATTTTAAACATATTGACTAATAGCATTTAAATGTCATCTGCTCTATAGGTAAACAAACGCAAGCCATACCATGGAGTCAATTTTGTTATAGCACATGATGGATTTACTCTATATGACCTCGTGTCATATAATTATAAGGTATTAAAGTGAAATTACTTTTTAACTCCGTGATCTTGAGGATATTTACCTACCATCTTGTATGTTATTATTAGCACAATGATGCTAATGGAGAAAATGGTAATGATGGAAGCAATGATAACCTTAGCTGGAATTGTGGGTATGAAGGTAATTCTCAAAACACTCTTTCTCAATATTTCTAATGCTTTTGTTAATTATAATTAAAGCATAGTCTTTGTTTGATTTGGAAAATATAGCTATCGAAGGGTTTAAGCTAGAGTTGTCACTTTCGACCCATTTACTTGTGATTGTGTCGGATCCGTGTTATGGTTTATCTTAAACGACAAAAGGGTTAAACAAAAAAAAAACAAAACAAAAAGGAACAGTTGAAATGAGTCAAACCAGCCAATTGTTGTGCGAAAGTAGCATTAATGCATAAATCTCCTAATCGTTGTATTATTAATTACTCTGCAACTTTTCTAATCATAATTGACAGTGAAAGTATTACTTATTATGAGCCAAATTTGTTTTGACTTGTTACCTATCCTGCCTTCCATTTATTGCCACCCTAGGCTTAAGAATATGTATTGAGATCTCTTCATTTTGTATCTATTTAACAGGCAAACAGCCGATTGTTGTGCGAAAGTAGCATTAATGCATAAATCTCCTAATCGTTGTATTAATAATTACTCTGCAACTTTTCTAATCGTAATTGACGGTGAAACTATTACTTATTATGAGCCAAATCTGTTTTGACTTGTTACCTATCCTGCCTTCCATTTATTGCCACCCTAGGCTTAAGAATATGTATTGAGATCTCTTCATTTTGTATATATTTAACAGGCGTAACATCAGATGTCAATATCAAAGCCCTACGTTTTCGGCAGATGAAGAATTTTCATTTGGCTCTAATGGTATCTCAGGTAATCACAAGAATTACTTCTTGCAAACATGCAATTGATATATGTTAAACATAATGATGTGGCGTTCATATGTGGTTACCGTTTATTCATACAATTCATGAATTCTACTATTGTGTGCTATACATATACTGTTCGCCAGGGTATTGTTTCGAGTTCCATATTCGAGATACTCTAGTTATGTTTTTCTATATAAGTGCACTATTCACAAGCATGGGTTTCAGTTAGTCATGAAGACCCCTACTACGTGGATACCTTCTCAACAATTGAGTAGTGTTACCCTATACTGCTATTTATGCTGGAACGTATGCACAATATTCGCTAGATACCCCACAATCTATGTTTTGGATTATGCATTCTGAGGGGGAACAGTAAATTAGTTTTATGAAAGTATGGAGTTCACAAAATATTTCATGAAAGATGGTCATTCTGTTGCCCAACTAGTATATGGTCTTTGACTGTTTGAGGAGTACAACAAACATTTTTAACTTTAAGAGGTGTGGTTGGTCTGGTAAGGGTGGTGTGTTCAGATCCATAGATTGGCATGTAGTTACCATAACCAATGAAAATATATTTAATAGGACAATTAGCATGAGAATCAAAGAGGATACATGGGGTACTCCCTGATGTTAGATGTAGCCTATGTGTCCATGTACCATTGGTCTGAAATACCCCCAGTGTCATCAATATTCATAGCTTGGAATGCCTTCCCAAGTTGAGTAGGGTCCATCGGTCGAGGGCCAGACGCTTGTTGCGTTTGAATTAGGCATGGATGAGGTGGATTAGAAATGGCGGGTCTGATGGTGGATGGGCTAGTGGGCCGTAGGACAAGGGAGGAAGCTTGGTATGTTGAGTCAGGTTGGAGCAAGGGCTGGCAACATCCACGGGCTTCCCGCTTGAGCTACCAATTAGGCCAGAAGGGAGGGGAGATAGGTCACGTGGGCTGTCCAGACCCACATGAAGGAGATCCTGGTTGGCCTGGAAGCTTTGGTTTATTGACTAATGGTTGGATGAGAGGCGGTTAGGCTGGTGGCCACCATTTCCTAGCTGGTTGGGGGCGGTGATGGGTGGGTCGTGGGTGAAGGTTGGTCATTGGTATTAGCCATGATCGTAGGAGAGGCCAAGGATTCGCGTGCACTTTGACGTTGCTCCCGTTGTAACATGCTGCAGGTGGTTCCCAGAGTTAGGGCTGACAAATCGTGTTTAACAGGTTATAGATGTCACGATTAGCACAAGTATCAAACATGAAAACGACGCATTTAACACTTAGATTTGGTGGTTTGAGTGTGACATTTATATGTTTTAGGTATCAAAGAGAATAAATGATAAATCCAAGACTCCTAATTTTAATTATTTTAAAAAAATAAAAATGCATAGTACATTTTTTTGCTAAATAGGTCTTATCGTGTCTAAATAGGTACCCATTTTGCCAGCCCTACCCAGAGTGGGTATTTGTTGAGTGATGAATGGTGCAATGGTATCATACTTAGGTGGTGGGCCCCGAACAAGCTGTAGGACAAGGCGTTGTGGGAACACAGGGTTGTCAACATCAGTAATTGAGTGGCTATCTGAGGCATTGACAGTACACGTAAGAGAAGCAATGGACTTGAGGGTGAGAGTGGTGAGTTCATGCTAAAGAACGAGTGCCCGAGAACCTTTTGTTATATTAAAAAAAGATCTATGTGATACGCAACCAGGCTTCATAAGCAGTTGAATCAGGCTCAAGAACACGAGCCAGTAAGTCATCGGAAAGGGTTGTGTAGATCCATTGCAAGCCAATGACATCAATCTCTATCCACAAGTCGTGATTAGGATCCTGGATCCGTGTGTCAGGCGGTGGATGGTGCCATTGATATGGTCTATGACTTTGTAACCTCGAGCATTGTAGTTGAAAGAATTTTACCATGAAGAGTAAGAAACTTTGGTGATGTCAGGTGATTGTGTAAACAAGGTGTACTTTATTTATGCTTCAGAAGTAGTCTTCTGATTGCTCTTCTAAGACTTGTCCTTCGGAAGCATGCTCTTGACTTCGGAAGTAGAATTCTGTCTTCGGAAGTTGATCTTTCACTTTGTCTTCGGAAGAATTCTACAACCTTCGGAAGTTCCATGCTAAGCTTCGGAAGCCTTTGCATGTAGCACCAAAATTATCTAAGTGATTTGCTTTTGGTTGCACCAGCCTTCTTCTTGATCTAACAAGGCTGTTTACTCTCAGTATCTTTGTCCATGGCTGAATGAATCGGCGGTGGCCTTTGGATCTAGGGTAGCTGGAGAAAAATTATGGGCTGGCGGAGGCAACAAGCTCGTGGCTTGTGGTGGCAATGGTGAAATGTTACTGGTAGAGATCTAGGGTTACCTTTGATATCATGATAATGGTTAAATCTCTGATGATTTTCCATTCTTTTAGAAGAGTATATATACAATACAACTGAATGATACATTTAGGGAAAAAGATAAATACAAATTACAAAAGGATTTATCTCCTAATTTAAATACATCAAATAATATCTAAACCATAGATATATATGTACACGTTAATAAATGGAATGTGGGGTACATTGACTCGCATGAGAATTTCTTGCTTGAGTAATATAGTGGCTGATGTGGATTTAGAAAATAAGCAACTCATTTGCAAGGAATTAAACACACCCAGCTTACCATAATGGGTCTTTTAATTCTACTGACATGTGGGTTGATAGGTGTAGTGAATGGGTCGTTGACCCGACATACAACACAGGGCACCCCCTGCATTTTACCATTACCAGTACCAATTAGTTTATTTCTTCAAGCAACGTCTAGCATCCTTAGCTGTGTTTACTGAGTCTGAATTTCCTTTGCATCTATACTTCGATTATCATCAGGACACCTCGCTTCAATTTCACTCACCCAACTCTGCTCTCAAATCACATTTATCCTGCTTTCATCAATTACCAATAGATATTCAACCACTTAACTTGTTTATGATTTGGAATGGACTTATTTGTGTATTTATTATACCTGGGTGCGTATGTATATGTACCTGTGTGTGTGATATGTAAATAATAATGAGGCCGAGCTTATTTAGCTCGTCTATATATAAAATTAGGTGTAGTCTGTTTAATCTCCTAATAATTCTTTCTGTATTGACTCTTTCAAATGAAACTGGAACACCAATTCTGATGGACCCAACGTTTCCAGAGCGCTAATGAACAGAGAATCTGGATGCCATTTTGGCAAACTCCATAGATTCCAGGAGAGCAAATGAATGTCAATTCATAACGCTATTTTTTGTGAATCAAAATGTTAACCAACTTTTTCTGAAATGCATTGATTCAGAACTCATGATCTGGGACGTTGATAATTATTCAACTTTTAGTTTCCTTTTGTTGCATTGTTTTACAAATTGAGGTCATCACCTCACAACTAGTACATTAAAATATATTTCCTAAAATTTGATATCAGTACTTAACAAAATCATAGTGGTTACTTATATTGTGGTTTTCTTTCTGTTATATAATACTTGCTATACCTGTTGGTATAACTTTTGATTTTCCACAGAAGTAAGATATTTTGTTATTCAGTTTAAAAATCTAAGTTGTTTGTTTCACATTTAAAGTAAAATGATTTTCTTGATTTAAGTATTTGGTGTCATTCAATAATATTATGCTTCATGTGTCTCCTACTGGTAGGGGGTACCAATGATGCTAATGGGAGATGAGTATGGTCATACTCGCAATGGAAATAACAATAGCTATGGACATGATACTGCTATAAACCACTTTCAATGGGGACAAGTATGTGCTTTTAGTTTCCATTTATGATGCCTCATCCTAGAAATAGTGATATTCAATAATTGAACCTTGACTTTTACTTTGACCCATTAGTTGGATGCAAGGAAGAAAGATTGCTTCAGATTTTTTGCTGAAGTGATCAAGTTTCGTCAAAAGCATCGTGTATTCAGACAAGAAAATTTTATCGGCAAAGTAAGTTTTATTCTTCAGCCTTCCTGTGATAGTAAGTAAAGAAGTAACTTCATGGGACATGTTGAAGGTTGCTATCATGTATAGATGTTTTATTTTGCGACTAAAATTATCAAACACTTTTCCCAACTGCAGAAGGAGATAACATGGCACGAAGACAATTGGGATAACCATGAGAGCAAATTTATCGCATTCACGTAAGTGTTATATAACATTTTTTTCTTAAGCATCTGTATAACACTCTTTTTTCTTAAGCATATGTTAATCTGACATTGACTTAATTTCTGTTTTATGTGAAAACCAGAACACCCAAGTCAAACTTTCAATATACAAATAGTAGGTTGACTTTGAAAGTCATAAGTAAAACACATTTTGCAACATCTGACCACTATACTAACCAATAGTATCCATTTTTTCTACAAGAAGCTTGCGAATTTGGTTTATGTTACTTGGGTGGATACTTTCCCTAAGGCCACCTATTCTGAATTGCTCCCACCGGACACACCTAACTATAGAGTTTTCATATAATCAACAACCAATGCACCCAAAACATGTTGGTTTTTTTAGTCTGGCTCTCCTATGTGGGTGATCTATGCTTTGCGTGTCACACATTTTGTGCCAAAACTAGTAATTCATATGAATCAATATAGTGATGTATATGTAGCCATGATGCATTTTCTTGTAGTTATTTTTCAAGGGTATTTAATTGTAACCTGTTTTATTTAAAATTGGATGCACTGTAATGATAAATTCAGACAAATGGTATTTACCGATAACTTGTTTAAACAGGCTTCATGATAGCGATGAAGGGGATATCTACTTAGCGTTCAATGCACACGACTATTTTGTTAAAGTTCCAATCCCTTCACCACCTCAAAATATACGTTGGTTCCGAGTGGTTAGTTTTTGTGATTATGTTAGTTAGTCTTTACTTACATCTGAACCAAAAAATCTGGAAGCTCGTCTTATTATTTTTTCTCGAGTGTTGCCATTTAAAAAATATTTTTTTGATACAGGTCGACACTAATCTCGAATCTCCAAACGATATTATCCCCGAGGGTGCCGCTGGCATTGTGGATACATATAATGTTGCTCCATACTCGTCTATTCTTCTTCATGCAAAGCCATAATTAAGATTAAAGAATATGTTTATAGCTCAAGGTAGGATGTTGGCCAATACTGTAGATTTGGATAACACAAAAATACTTATTGGTATGACATGAAGACATGCACAAAACTTATATACATCCACACTGGACTCCATATTGTTATGATCGACTTATATGACATGTATGTCAGACTATCCGTATGTGTAATCTCTCACATTACATGTGTGTAGAGTATTGACTAATGAAGCGGTTCTAACATGTTTGTTTCTTTATTTTTTATTTCTTATAATATAGGAAGTATGTTCTCTCAAACCAAGGCCCTTCTAATATGTTTATATATTGGCAATATGTTACAATCTCATGTAATATACGAGCTAAATAAATTTACTGGTATATGATTTATAATATAAAAAGTTATGTTTTAAATATTATGTATTATATAAAAAGTTATGTTTTAAATATTATGTATTATATGGATTGAATAAACCCATGCATTACACATATGAAAATTTGAAGTTAACATGTTTGTAATTTTAATTATGAATAGTTATTAATTCATAAATAGCTATTAAATCATTTATAATTAAAAGAAGAGATAAGCGAAAAAACCAATTATTAGATGAGCTAATACGGTGACAAGTGTTTGGATTTATTTTTATTTATTAGTATAGAGATAAAAGTGATCGAGACAATCAACAAAAGAATAAATAACCTTTCTCAATCTGTTGGCAAGAAGTTTTAAGATTACTTTTAATATGGGGATAATTTACACTTAGAGAATAGTAATTAAATCTTAAAAATGTTTCAGTTAGTTCACTCGAGTTTGAAAAAGATTATAATCAAGGCACTCATTTTTCATTTTTTATTTAAATTATAAGTTTTAATATGTTTTTATTTATTCTTTTTGTTTTATGTAGGATTTTTTTCTTTTTCTTTTATGTTAATATGGAGTGATGATGTGGATTTTAGGTTTTTTCTATTTTTATTATAATTAACAGTGTTTTTTAATTTTTTTCAATATATTTGTATATATCGAAAATTCTAGGAGCATTTACATATTTCCTCTTACTAAAATCATTAATGACATATTTACCCAAATCAAAAAATTATTTACATATATCCCCTTTCTAAAACATATATATTACATATTTATCTATTTTGCTGAAATAACTTATTGAATGGTTATTTTACTTGTGTTTCACCAAAGTACTTTTATACATTTCAGTTTCTAATACTATCAATTACGTAGTTCCTCAAGTTCGAGTCTTCTATATAAATAAAAACAAAAAAATCATATCTCGTTTAAAACTTTATTTCAAAACTACAATAACCGATAAATAAAATTATATCTCCAAATACAAAACACGGTTGTTAAATGTTTTAACAATTTTAATAATAAAACATTCATATGTAAAAATCTCCTTTAAAAACAAAATAAAATAATTATTTAATAGTTTATGTTGAATGAAATGGATATATGTGTGATATATAAGTTTTAGGAAGGGAAAATATGTAATTGATAGTTTTTGTTTGGGAAATATGTAATTTATGTTCTTAGGAAAGGGATATATGTAAAAATCCCAAAATCGTAACCTCCACATCTTCATTTTATTCTTGACACATAAAAATTTAATAATGACTTGATTTGATGGTTTAATGATCTAATTTAAACAAAATATGTATAAGTGGTCTAATAAGAAAATTTTTGGAACTTTTGAATACCAATTTTAACAATTTTCTTAAATAGCACCAATCAAGCTAATGGGCCCACATTCTAAAAATAGATAAAAGGATGTAATTTCCTGGGGATTAAGTCAATTAAAAGAAGAGTTACACCTTAAACTTATATAATGTCTTATAGAATCCATAATATTCTTCACCTTTGAGAACGCTTCAAAAAATTTTAATGAACTTAAATGTGAATCGATTGACGTCTTTTCATTACCACAATCCCACACAAGTAATTTGATAAGTAAGAAATCAAAATATCTTTATAAAGTTAAAAGAGTCTTTTGAGAACACCATCATTTAACTTCACATTATACTAATACTTAAAAGTAATGTATGTAAATCGATGACCAATGAGATTGAGCCACCCGACTTTTACTTTTAAGGTATACATGCTTTGTTTAGCTAGCGTGGTCGGTTAGGTGGATCGGCTTTTAAGTGGGGGTTGCTTGGTTCGAGCCTTTGAGCCTCATTTTTATTTCTTTTTTTTTTTTTTCTTCCTTCCGACTCCCAAGAACAATTCATTATTTAATGTCATCCCAACTTTTAATAACATTTAATTAATTCAAAAGATAATTTAACAATAACAACATTTCTATCACCTTTCAACTTTTGAATTTTAGATTTTCAAACTTGTTAACTTTTATACGTTTATAAAATGTCACGTTGACATTAAAAGCTCTAGGTCTACCTTATGTATATTTTTACATAGAAAAAATTATTACATTTATTTTTATATACACGTCGGTATACCGTCTATGTTTTTATGTAAAAATTTTTTTGGAAAAAAGTCAGATAAATATAAATTTTAAGTTACTTTATGTTTTGATGTAGTTTTTATGTAAAAAAATTTTTGGAAAAAAGTCAGATAAATATAAATTTTGAGTTGCGTTACATTTTGATGTAAGTTTTGTTTGGAAATGAATTAGGTCAAATATAATAAGTTAGCATAAATTCGATTACTATACGTTCTGACACAAATTTAGTTTGGAAACGAGTCAAGACGATTGTAGTCTATGCTTTATCATGATATATACGTTGTCAACACATATGTTAATTTTTATGTACGTTTAATACATTTTCAGTCGACAATATAAATTCAAATTACTTTAAGTTTCAACATATATTTAGTTTTGAAATAAGTCATGTTGATTGTAGTCTATATTTTATCACGTTACGTACGACACCGTCGTAACATTCGACGGGTAGAAAAACTAGTTTGTAAGGATTCAAATAAGTCTGATGCAGTCAAAACATTCAAAGCATCCAAAGTCTCTTTGCATGCATGCACTAAAGTACTAAAGTAGAAATGATTCGGAAGTTTTACACTTACACAAGAAATATTCTAAGTGTAAAATCTTCCGAAGCCATGAACAATATCTTCCGAAGCCAAGACCAATATCTTCCGAAACCAATACCAATATCTTTTGAAGCCAAATATGAAGTCTTCCGAAGCTTCAAAGACAAAGTCTTCCGAAGCCAGTTTATGAAGACACATTTCTTCCGAAGACTTTTATGTACATGCTATTATCTGATGTACTTTTCCATAAAGCTAGACCACCATTCAACTGCAACTCTGTTTGACTTACCAATTTTCATAAGTTGGTGAAAAGGTCTATGCTTTTGGTAAACTGTACATTAAGGTTTTGAGTCTGAGCTTTCTACTTTATGTACATAATCCTTTTTGTAGTATATTAGGATATGAGCTATGGCATGTCATAGTCACAAGTTAAAAGGCAATCTGCCTTTTGACTCTACATTTGATTTTGTTGTCTAGTCTTATGTATCCAGTTGGCTTTCAAAGTATGGCCGGCTGTAGGATGTAGTATATGTATCTCAAGTACTTATAACTTTCCATAATGATTTTTGTAACACTTTGTAATAGAACTTGAAAAGCAATATACAACATTCTTGAAAACCAAATACTTGTGTTGGTTGTTATCTTATTATGTCTCTTATTTACTTGTGTTCTTAGCATTCCTTACTTACGTTAACCAGTTCCCTATTTGATTTGTTAAGTGTTCTAAAGAAATCTTCTCAATTATGTTGTAAAGTGCATCACCCCTTCTAACGGTCCTGCATTTGGCATCATAGTATTTCAGGCTCTTGATATAAGATTTCACCATGCTAATATGAAAACACTTAACAACCCAAATGAAGCTATCACTAAGGCTGATATGAAAACTAGAATTATGACAAACACTCCACTAATCACTCCTAAAGACTTTGATACTTACTGTCAAAGAATGGAAGGCTTTATCGTCTCAAGACTCACAGGATATAGGACTTTGTTGTTGAAGGACCTTATATACCAAGCACCTCATCTACTACTGGTGGTGGTATGATTCCAAAGGATGTGGCTGATTTTTCTGATGAAGACATAAAGATAATAGAGATTGATCAAAAGGACATGACAACCCTTCAAAATGCTCTTTCAAATTCCATCTATAGAGGTTTCAAGAAATGCAAAATAGCTAACACAGTTATGGGATGCACTGAAACTAATGTATGAGGGTTATACTGAAGCCAAGGAGAACAAGAAGGATCTCCTGAAACAACAGTTTGAAAACTTCACCTTTAAACATGTGAAACCATGACTCAACAATACTTCAGGTATGTTGAGATTATGGATACTTTAATGGATGTTGGAGTAACTCTTGAGAACAGAGACATTGTGAGGAAGTTTATGTCCCTCTTTCTAGACAATGGACACATTACTGTGTTGTTATCAAGAGAACTGAGAACCTTAAGACTTTTACTCTGACTGAGTTGTATGGTATTCTCAGTAGATACCAGATGGAGATGAACATGCAAAACTCATCTGGTAACTCTAGCAATCAAATGGGTTCGGCCCTTTATGTGACTGAAAGGGATAGCATAAAATCTCAACATCATCTCATATGCTACCCTGACAACTCACAAAAGGGTCCATTCATCACCTTCCCAAAAACTCTAAGAGACATTTACACTAAAGGAGTCCCTTCCAAGAGACAAGTTCTTCTCAGGCTTTTGTTTCTGCTAATGAATCCACAGGCAACTTTTTCTTCACCATTGAAGACTTGGACTGTATCCATCTAGATGATCTGGAGTATATGGAGATAGTTCAGCAGATGGCTCTTCTCATTCATAGAGCCAAGAAGTTCTACAAGAGGATAGGGAGGAAGTCTCCTAGCAATGCAGCCAGTGGAAAGTTTGGTCTGGATAAAAGCAAGGTAAAGTGTTACAACTATAACCAGATGGGACACTTGCTAGAGAGTGCAAGGCACCAAGAACAAATAGTGGCCAGACGCAAGCCAAACCAAACTACACTGAGAGCTCCCCAGAATGAGAAGCCAAAGCAACAAGCTGCAGTTACTGTAGAAGAAGGAGGCTTTGACTGGAGCATTCAGGTGGAAGATGTATCTCCAAATCAAGCACTCATGGCTGACCACGATGAAGCCAAGGTATTGGAACATCTTTGCACTCCTGAATGTATTGCTAAAGTTAATAGATACAAATCCTACAACTTAGAGATGAGATCTGATCTTGAGTCCTTAAATAACTTAAAATTTGATTTCAAAAAGGCTAAATTGATTATAATTAGAATATAGAGGACTTAGAGAAAACCATTTCAGTCTTTAAACATGAGCACACTAATTATAAGACTCAGATCAAGGATCTCATAACCAAGTTGACTGAATGCCATGCGGAGCTTATGATCAGCAAAGCCAGGGCAGAAAAATGTGTCCTTGAAGAAGAGACCTTCAAGAACATGATATCCTTATCATTACATGAAAAAGTTTGTTATCAGAATAAGCAGGGATTGGGATCTTGTGAGATAGCTCCTCCATACATGATCTTGTCTATAAGATCTCCTAGGTGTGGAACTTGTGAAGATGAGCTTCTCTTCATAGAACCTTTGACTGAAGAGGATGAAGAGAAGATGATGAAGAATGGCTTGGAGAAGAGAGAAGAAGGCATTCTAAGAAGGGTCATCATCCCTCTGAGGAGAGTAAAAATATTAGGATGACCAAGTCCAAGAGAAGGAACTTGATCAGAAAGAGCAAGAGAAAGGAAAAGATGGCTTAAGAGATCAAGGCCACCTTCAATTATGTAATAAACAAGTCTTTATTTTTGCAGAATTTGAAGTGGTTAAAGCTGAGGACACAAACTTGAACTCCAACAACAAGAGTTCTAGTTCATGTCCAAATCATCCCATCATCAAGAAGAAGGCTAATAAGTTGTGCACCACTATTGTACAACATGAACCATCAAGCTCCAAAGTAGTTCTAACCCCACAAGAATTGCCACATCATCTGAGAAGATGAAGATGGAGAGTGAAAGTTATCAAGTTCAGCCTTGTCCATAATAGAAGACTCCTAGAAGGAAGAAAATGGATTGTGTTATGTGTGGGAATACCTCTCATTTTGCTAAGGATTGTGTTTACAATTCGAAAAGTACTCTCCACATCACAAAGAAATAAATTTCTAAGATTCTGGAGAAGAAGAAGCAGGCTTTGGAAGGAAAATCTTTTTCCCTCGAAAGCTCCAAAATGAAGAAGAAGACAAGTGGGAATTTGCCTTCGGAAGAAACTTTGGTCTCTGAAGGAAGAAATACTTCCGAAGTACTGAAGCCTGCTGCAGTGAAAGAAAGATCTTCTGAAGGCTCAGTCATCAAAACTTCCAAAGTCAACAAAACTTCCAAAGTATTGAAGGTCAAGTCTAAGCTTCCAAAGGTGGTGTGGAAGTCAAAGAAAGACCAAGTGGCTAATATTTCTTTGTCAACTTCAGCAAATGATCCCTCAAGCATGACTATAGGATCAATTACTGTTGCATTGTCTTCAACTTTTTTTATGAGCCCAAGACCAATGAGGATTGGGTTTCTAAATGTAACTAACCATCTCTTTTGTGCAGGAACAACTCAAGACAAACAAGAATGTATGGATCATTGACAATGGCTGTTCCAGGCACACGACATGCAATAGGTCACTACTTCAAAAGTTTGAAAGAATTGATGGAGGACCAGTTGCCTTTGGAGGAGATGCAAGAGGTTACATTACATGAAGGGAAAAGGTCACAAATGGTAAGCTCAACATTGAAAAGGTAAATTTTGTCAAGTAGCTTGGGTACAATCTTCTAAGTGTATCTCAATTTTGTGATTAGAGTCATAACATGCTCTTCACTGAGCATGAGTGCATTGTTCTCAAGCCTGGCGTGGTCATTCCTTATGAGCATTTCTTGCTCAGAGCCCCCCATGAGAGGAACATGTACAAGATGGATTTGCAAGAAACATCTCCCTCAGGAAAAGTTTCATGCTTTTGGTCTAAAGCAAATAGTGATGAGTCTTTCCTCTAGCATAAAAGAATATGCCATGTAAACTTTAAAACATTAATAAACTTATTAAGAATGATTTGGTAATTGGAATGCCAAAGAAAGAGTTTACAAGTGATGATCATTATGTGGCATGCTTGAAAGGGAAGCAACACAAGGTATCTCACAAGCCAAAGGAAAGAAATTCCATCACTACTCCCTTACACTTGTTACAAATGAATCTTTTTGGTCCCATCAGTGTAATGAGTCTAGGAAGGACCTCTTACTGTTTAGTGATCATAGATGATTTTACAAGATTCATATGGGTTTTCTCCCCTAGAACTAAGGATGAGACTCCTAAGATTTTGAAGAATTTCATCTTAAAGATTGCGAATCAACGTGATCACAAGGTCAAGACCATAAGATGTGATCAAGGAACTAAATTCAAGAAACAAATCCCTGATACATTTTGTGATGAAAAGGGTATTACAAAACAATATAATGCTCCCAGGACTCCTCAGCAAAATGGTTTTATTGAGAGGAGAAACATGACACTTATTGAAGCTGCAAGAAACTATGTTGTCTGACTCTAGACTGCCTATCACCTTCCGGGCTAAGGCAGTCAATACTGTCTGCTATGTGGAAAACAGAGTTTTAGTGGTTAAGACTCATGGTAAGATTCCTTATGAACTTTGGCACAAGAGGAAACCTTTCATTGGTTTTCACAGGTCATTTGGATGTCCTTGCACCATCTTGAATACCAAAGATCAAATTGTCAAGTTTGCTGAGAAATTAGATGATGGGCATTTTATTGGATACTGATACAACATGGACTAATTTGGAATAAATAAAGTGCAGATTTCAATTAAAAAGACCTAATTTGAGAGGGGCAACTCTCCGATTAAAAATACTAGCAACGTTTATTTGGAAAGAAAAATGGAATGATAACAAATGAAAAGAGAACATAGATTAATACTGCAGAATTCTTTGTAATTGCCCACTATTCGACTTCCGTCAACTTTTCCACTTCTCTGAACTTTTCCACTGTCAAAGGATTAAGGCAAGAATTAAATACTAGTTGGATCTGCTCCATAGATGCCCCATGATCCCCTAAACCCCTGACCCGTTTGGTCTTCCGGGTATAAACTTTAAGTGGCAATGTATCATTACTACCGGCCCGGAAAGACGAGTTGTCCTCAAGGCGAAAGGAAGAAAATTGGTATTTCAACAAGTCATATTTTTCCAACGTAGCCTCTTTAATAGGTCAAGAATGCCAGGTAACCAACTGCCCCGCTTCTGGAACCCAACGATGTTGAATCACAGATTTGGGTTAAAGGTCAATTTCCCAATCCAAGGTGATTGGTAACTGAGTTAAAGGAGTGGAAGGGAGTTGTCCACATGCAGGCTTGAGTATTGAACATGGAAGAAGAGATGAGCACAAGCTATAGATGGAAGAGCCAACTCGTAAGCGACTGGCCCAACACGCTTCTTAACCAAGTAAGGCCCAAAAAACCATGGAGAAAACTTTTCAAACTAATGTTTAGCAAGGCTTTGCTATCAATATGGCTGGACTTTAAGAAACACACTATCGCCTTCCTTAAATGACAAATCATGCCTCTTAGAATCCGCTTGGTTTTTCATATAATCTTGTGCTTTTTTCAAGTTGATGCGGAGTAGCTTCAACATATCATCATGGTCCAACAATTATTGTTCCAATTTTGCATTCATGGTCTCACTAGGGACATAAGGGAGAAGGGTAGGTGGTTCACGTCCATAAACCACATGAAAAGGGTTGTACCAGTAGAAGTATGATAACCTGTATTATAGGAGTAATCTGCGCATGCGAGGAACAAACTCCACTTCATGGGCTGCTCATGTGCGAAGCAATGTAAATAGGCTTCGAGGCAACGATTTACTACTTCAGTTTGCCCATCACTTTGTGGATGATAACTAGTACTCATGTTCAGCTTGATTTTGCTCAAACATAACAACTCCTGCCAGAAGTGACTAACAAAAACTGACATCGCTATCGGATACAATGGACCGCGGTATTACATGTAAACGAACAACTTCTTTACAAAAAACCGCAGCCACTCCTTTAGTCGTGAAGGGGTGAGACATTGCGATAAATGGGCATATTTACTTAACCGATCGACCACCACAAGAATAGTATCCGCCTTATTGGATTTTAGGAGCTCGGTGATGAAATCAAGGGAAATGTGCGGGATCGTTGAAGGGTGTAAGTTACAACACAACAACACAAAGAGGAGATTAACTAAACTTTAATCAAACAGTAAACTGGATTAACCAAGTTGAGATGCTAAGAACACAAGTAATGCAAGAGAGACAGAACACAAAGAACACAAGTGTATGGTTTTCAAGAATGCAGTGTATTGCTTTCTCTATGTTCTATTACAAGTGTTACAAAAGCATATTCGAAAGATACAAGAACATGAGATACTTATACTACATCCTACAGCCAGCTATACTTTGAAAGCCAGCTGGATACAATTGACTAGACACAAACAAAATCAATTGTAGAGTCAAAAGGCAGATTGCCTTTTGACTTGTGACTATGACATGCCATAGCTCACATCCTTATCTATTACAAAAAGGATAAAGTACATAAAGTAGAAAGTTACAGACTCAAGACCTCAATGTACAGTTACCAAAAGCATGGACCTTTTCACCAACTCATGTAAGTTGGTGACTTGCAGAGATGCAGCGGAAAGGTGTCCAGCTTTATGGAACAGTACATCAGATAAAGCATGTTACTAAAAGTCTTCGGAACAAATCTGTCTTCATGAACTTGAAGCTTCGGAAGACTTTGTCTCCGAGGCTTCGGAAGACTTCATGTTTGGCTTCAGAAGATATTGGTCAGTGTTTTTCTGTTTCATGTGTGAAACTTCCTAAGCTTCTTCTTTAATGTACTTGTGCAGCATGCAGGATAGACTTAAGATGTTTAGGTTGCATCAGCCTCTTCATAAATCTCTACAAACTCTCCCTAGGTTGATGCTACCAAAACACTTAGAAGACTTCAGATATCAACAGTCCTCATTAGGATGATCACCAATCCTTTCTTCATAAGGTGATTAGGATCCTTCAGACTATCAAAGTGTCTTCTCATATCAAAGAGGTCATGCAGAGGCAACTAAAACATATCTTGCCATGTGTAGGTGTCTTCAATGCCTTGATCTCTAGTGACATGCCATCTTTCTGGATTTGTGGTGTATGTCCAAAGCAAGATGGATCTTCCTGATGCTAGAGGAGCTGTTTGAATTGGAGTTGATGTAGCATCCTATGGCTGCACAATCTCAAGATGTTCTGCTCATCCTGGGATTTAGAAGAGGGTGCAGTCTTCTTCTTCTTTGGCTTTGGTTTAGAAGCCATCCTTTTCTTTCTCTTACTAGATTTTAACTGAGAAGACTGGCCTGCAGCACCAGATTGATCTTCATTGTCTTTCTCAGTTGGGACTTCCTCTCTCTCAGGCTCAGAAGGAGAGGGAGGTTGACCCTGCTGTGGATCAGAAGATGAAGCTTGCTGAGTTTTAGCAGGAGGTCCAGGTTGTGTTGTCTCTGGTTGTTCAACCTTAACCTCCACTTCAGGTGGAGCTTGACTTGGAGTGGAGTGTAAGTCAATGAGCTCTCCACTTTTGATCTTTTTCTTGATCACCCTAATATGCTCATCCATAGTGGATAGAGACATGGGGCCAAGTCTCCTTCCGGAGAATCCATATAGCTTCAAGAAGCTCATCATCCTCTGCCTATCAACAAACTTCTTCATGCTCTTCTGGATGATGGCTTTTGATTTTGCAGCTTCTTTCCTTAGTTTCTTCTTAGTTGTCTTTCTATCCTTGATTTTCTCAAGTTCAAGCTGTTTTAAGTACTCAAACTCAACATAATCATAGGACAAGGGAAGAAGTGCATCTGCCTGATAAAAGCCTGTGGCACTCAGGTGGTTGATCATCTTGATCCTTTCTTCTTCTTTGTCTACCTGAGGTTCTTGTTGAACCACATCTTCTTGTGCAGGACGTTCCTGAACTGGGGAGAGGGTAGGCATCTCCTTGTACAGTCTTTTTCTTCTTCTCTCTTCTTTTACTTGCACTAGGAGTTCTACATCTTCTGCCTCCTTCTTCTCCCTTGACCTTTCCAGGTCAACCAGTTCATTCAACTCATCTAGGGGAGAGAAATGACATTGTCTATGTCATAGTCCTAGTCTGCAAATAGTTTATCCTGACTGCCTTTAACTCATCATTCTGAGTATCTGGTCTGGGGGCAACCCTTATAGCAGACTCCATGAGTCTTGAAGACTCAGTAGAGGAACTTTCTCCCCTTAGCCTCCTTTTCCTCTCTCTCTCCTCCTCCTCAATCTCCTCAGTTGTCATTTTTCTTTTCCCTTTGTCACTCATAGACCTTATGACTTAGGGTGGAGAGAGCTTTGGTCTTCATTGCTTTGTTGCAGCATCTAAGCTCAGGCTAGAGAGAGGTTGAGAAGCACCTTCACCAGCAGGTGTCGCAGAAGGAGTGTGGATCTCTACAGCAGTTGATGATGATAAGACAGGGCTCTCAGGTTCTGCCACTGGGCCTTCAATCAAGGATTCCCCTATGAAGCTAATCTTAGGATCCTCCTCAACATCCAGTTGATCGATGGCATTGCCTGATTGCCTAAGTCTCCTTTTTAAGCTGAACTCTGCAGTGATCCTGTCTTGGATTCTTTTAGCCAGTCTGTTAGCTTATCTTGATTGGCTTGGGTTGACAAGTGGCATGTGACTAGATCCAGACTTTCATAGTAGTCCAAGGTCTGAAAATTGAAGACTTCTTGTTGCCATTGACTCTTATAATGATTAAGGCTTTCCTGATGTTGTCATACCTCCACCCAATGATGTGATTGGAAGATGGTGAAGGTGACATAGCCCTTGGTATCCCATCCTCAAACAAACTCTGTATGAAGGAGTCTGTGTAGTCCACATCAATGTGAACTTGAGGAGGTTGCTGAGAATGCACAATTGCAAGTGAGGATGGTGAGTCCTCAATGTCCCTTCTCTCTGAAGAACTCCCAGGTTCTGTGGTTGTAGTGACTTTCTCCCCCTTTTTGGTAGCATCACCCACTTGCATAGGTGAGCTGGAAGATAGGTCAATCACATCCACAGTTCTTGTGTTCCTGGTTGAGCTCTTCTTAAAGGTCTCCTAGCTAGTTTTTCCTTAAGATATGAAATCTCAAGTTGCTGATCATTGATCCTGTTATGTAAGGTAGTCACCTAAGATTCAGGTGACTGACCTTTGAGACTAAGTAAGTGCATGTTTTAGACAGTTTTTGCACCAGTAGTCTCAGATTCCCCTCATCTTCATCAGAAGATTCATTGGGGGATAAGATGATTGGATCAAAGTCCTCTCTCTCACCACCAGCTTGAGGTTCTTGGTTGCTGGTTTTCCTCTGCTTACTGGCAGTCTCAGTTGAGATGTCAGTGGGCTGATTTGCCGTGGTTGAGATCTTAATGATGTAATCACTTTCAGAAGTGAGAGCCTCTTCCATATGGACATCCTGAACAGGTTTAGGAGTGTCCATCTCAGTTGTAGGTGACTGATGTGGGATAGATGTAGGTCTTCCAGAATTCAAGCAACTGATCCTCATAGAGTGGAGGATCAATGGTTAGGGAGGTGAAGTAGTTTGACAGAGTTAGAAAATGGCAAACGTCTGAGAAATGAGGATCTTTCTCAGAGCTTAACAAAGCAACCTGATTGTGTTGTCTGGTAGCTGCATGGTAAAGTTGGGATCATTCTGTGAGCAAGGTTGGCCATTTTGAAATAGCTTAAGGATGAAGAAAGAAGAGAGAAAGAAAGAAGAGAGAAAGAATTTCAAAGAGAAATTTGGGGTTTTAGGTTTGGAGGAAGAGCAGATGATAGAAAGAGGGGGAAACCGTTGGGTTTATATGTGAAAAGGATTTCAGATAAAGTTTAATGAAAGAGTATAAACTTTGAAATCCGGATGTCGGTTCCACCTCTGAAAAAGTAGTTTACTTTTGCTCAAAAAGTAGTATTCTTGGAAGTCAAAAAGCTTCCGAAGGTTAATTATCTTCGGAAGTTTTAATTAAAAAGCTTCGAAAGGTTAATTATCTTCGGAAGTCAAAATCCGGATGTCGGTTCCACCTCTGAAAAAGAGTTTTGAGAATTTTGCTTTGGAAGAGAAATTAAAACTTGAGTGCTTTGTATATAAAACAACAAAGCTTCCGAGAGTTAATTTTGCTTCAGAAGTAAATGGTCCTTGAAAACAAGTAAGTGTCTGAGACAAGTATTTAAGCTTCGGAAGATAAATTTGAAAGCTTTTCCGAAGGTAAATTTCTTAGACAACTATTTATTTTGAAGGCATGATTTGCTTCTGAAGTTAAAAGCATAACTTCCAAAGTATCAGAAATTTTCAAAAATCTAAGGAAAGTCTTCAAAAAGAAATTTTCATCCAAAGAAAACATGAGCTTATGAAAGTGATGAACTAGACAACATAGGACACACATAATTTTTACGAAATAATAAAAATTAGTTTTAAGAAAAGCTTACTCAAAGTTTATCATCCCAATAACTGATATTAGATATTTAAATCTCTGTTCATCAAAAGCCTTTGTAAACATATCAGCATATTGTTCATCTGTGTGAAGTTTGACTAGTTTAATTAATCCCTTTTCATAGTTATCTCTTATTAAATGATACCTGATATTGATGTGCTTTGTCCTTGAGTGCTGCACAGGGTTCTCTATGATTGAGATAGCACTGTTGTTGTCTATGTGAATGGGAGTCTCCTTGAAATTTAACCCATAGTCCAGCATCTAGTTTTGAATCCAAAGTACTTGAGCATAGCAGCTTGCAGTAGCAATGTATTCAGCTTCAGCAGTTGATGCAGAGACACAGGATTGTTTCTTGCATTGCCATGAGACAACCCTTCCACCAAGAAATTGACATCCCCTAGATGTAGACTTTGCAGTCATATTGCAACCACCATAATCACTATCTGTATAGGCATACAGATTGAAGTCAGGATTCTTGGGATACCATAAACCAAGTGTTGATGCACCTTTGAGATATCTTAGAATCCTCTTGACAGTGATAAGGTGAGACATCTTAGGGTTGGCTTGATATCTTGCACAGATGCAAGTAGCAAACATGATATCAGCCTGCTAGCAGTAAGATACATAAGAGACCCAATCATAGCCCTGTATAAGTACTTATCTACACACTCCCCCTCAAGATCAGGACCAAGGGAGTGGTTCCTAACTATGGGTGTCTTAGCAATCTTACAGTTAGTCATGTTGAACCTCTTAAGTATGTCTTGAACATACTTTGACTGACTTATGAAGATGCCATCTTCAACTTGCTTCACTTGAATTCCCAGAAAGAAATTGAGTTCCCCCATGGCACTCATTTAAAATCTGTCTTTCATCAGCTTCTTAAAGTCTTTGCAGAGCTTTGGATTAGTTGAACCAAAGATGATGTCACCCACATATACTTGAACTAGCAATATGTCTTTTCTTTGTCCTTTGATGAAGAGAGTTCCATCTATAGTACCTCTCCTGTATCCATATTTACAAAGATACTCAGATAGTGTCTCATACCATTTCCTGGGTGCCTGATGCAGCCCATAAAGAGCTTTGTCAAGCTTGTAAACATAATCAGGATGATTAGGATCTACAAAACCAGGTGGCTGTTTGACATAAACCTCTTCATCTATCATTCCATACAAAAAGGCACACTTCACATCAAGTTGAAAGACCTTGAAGTTCTTGGATGCAGCAAATGCCAGGAATATCCTAACAACTTCTAATCTTGCCACTGGAGTAAAGACATCAGTGTAGTCAATCCTTCTTCTTATGTGTATCCTTGAACAACCAGTCTAGATTTATTCTTGATGATGATGCCTCTATCATCTTTGTTATTCCTAAACACCCATTTGGTTGCAATGGTAGTCTTCCCAGAAGGAAGAAGACAAAGGTTCCAAACTTTCTGCCTTTTGAATTGAAGCAACTCTTGTTGCATAGCTTCAACCCATTTCCATCCTTTAGAGCTTCATCAACTTTCTTTGGCTCTATCTAGGATAGAAAACAAGAGTGAAGACAAACATTTTCTTCATGGGTTTGTCCTCTTGTCTTCACCCCTGAGACAACATCTCCAATGATGTTTGTGGTAGGGTGAGACTTATGGATCCTAAGCTGAGGGATCGCATCAAGTTGTTGAGAAAGATCTAAATTAGAGAAATTTAGATCTAGCATGGATGTTTCTCCCACCACATCAGCATACTTTTCAAGTGAAACTTGATCCAAGTAGTGTGTGACAACATTGATGTTCTCAACAATGGTGTGGTTAGTAGCATCAAGAAATTCTTGATCACTGTCACCACCACCATTGTTGTCTTCCATAGTTGAGGTGTTCTTATCTGGTTGTAGAGCCTCTGAACTGGAATTTGAAGGCATACCAGATGTATCAGCTGAGTTTGTCATTGTTGTGCTGATAGAAACCTTATTTGCAGAAGTAGTTCCAACTGGAGCTGAAGATGTATGACTTGAAGGTCTTCCTAGCTCAAATCTTGGATCAGGATCACCTGTATTTAAATTTTCTGCAGATCCTGAAACATACTCACAAGATTTGTTAAAACAGTTGGTAACTAAATCAAGATCAAATAACCAATCTAGACCAGAACCAACAACACAGGGTGTGTGTTCATTGAAAGTCACATTGGTTGACTCTTCAATAATTCTAGTTCTGAGATTGTACACTCTATAATCCTTAGCTTGGAAAGAGTATCCAATAAAGTGTCCATCATCTGATTTCTCAGCAAACTTGGCAATTTGATCTTTGGTATTCAAGATGGTGCAAGGACATCCAAATGACCTGAGAAAACCAATGAAATGTTTCCTCTTGTGCCAAAGTTCATAAGGAGTCTTGCCATGAGTCTTAACTACTAAAACTCTGTTCTGCACATAGCAGGCAATGTTGACTGCCTTTGCCCAGAAGGTGATGGGCAGTTTAGAGTTAGACAGCATGGTTCTTGCAGCTTCAATCAGTGTCATGTTTCTCCTCTCAGCAACACCATTTTGCTGAGGAGTCCTGGGAGCACTGAATTGTCTCGTAATACCCTTTTCATCACAAAATGTATCAAGGATTTGGTTCTTAAATTCAGTTCCTTGATCACATCTTATGACTTTGACCTTGTGATCAGACTGATTCTCAATCTTTAAGATGAAATTCTTCAGAATCTCAGGAGTCTCGTCCTTAGTTCTAAGGAAGAAAACCCAAGTGAATCTTGTAAAGTCATCTGTGATCACTAGACAGTATAAGGTCCTTCCTAAACTCATTACACTTGTGGGGCCAAAGAGATCCATATGTAACAAGTGTAGGGGTGTAGTGATGGAGTTCTTTTCCTTAGGCTTGTGAGATACCTTATGTTGTTTCCCTTTCAGGCATGCAACACAGTGGTCATCACTTGTAAACTCTTTCTTTGGCATTCCAGTTACCAAATCATGCTTAATTAATTTATTCATGTTCTTAAAGTTTACATGGCACATTCTTTTATGCCATAGGAAAGACTCATCACTATTGGCTTTAGACAGAAAGCATGAAACTTCTCCAAAGGGAGAGGTTTCTTGCAAATCCATCTTGTACATGTTTCCTTTCCTGGGGGCTCTAAGCAGGATATGGTCATGAGGAATGACCACACCAGGCTTAAGAACAATGCACTCATGCACAGTAAAGAGCATGTTATGACTCTGATCACAAAATTGAGATACACTCAGAAGATTGTATCCAAGCTCCTTAACAAAGTTTACCTTTTCTATGCTGAGCTTACCATTTATGACCTTGCCCCTTCTAGAAATGTAACCACCTTCATCTCCTCCAAAAGCAACTGGTCCTCCATCAATCTTTTCAAAGTTTTGGAGTAGTGACCTATTGCCTGTCATGTGCCTGGAACAGCCACTGTCTATGATCTAGACATTTTTGTCTGTCTTCAACTATCCCTGCACAAAGACAATTATTAGTTACATTTGGAAGCCCAAGCCTTGCTTGTCTTGGGCTCATTTGCAGACGGTTATTCAATATTAATAGATCCTATGGTTGTTCTAAGAGGATCTTGAGCTGTTGTTGATGGAGAATTCTCAGTCACTTGGTCTTTCTTAGACATCCACACCACCTTTGGAGTCTTGGACTTGACCTTCAAAACTTCGGAAGCTTTTGGAACTTTGGAAGTTTTGATGACTGAACCTTCAGAAGATTATGCAGACACTGCAACAGACTTCAGTGCTTTGGAAGAACTCCTTTATTCCGAGACCAATTTCTCTTCCGAGGGTAATTTTCCACTTCCCTTCTTCTTAGACATAGAGCTTCCGAAGGAAACAAGTTTTCCTTCTGAAGCTTGAATCTTCTTAGAACTCTTTGAAGCCTTTGTTTGGTCATATGGACAGTACCTTTAGGATTGAAGGGACAATCCTTGGCAATGTGAGTGGTACTTTCACACATGACACAATTCATCTTCTTCACAAGAGCCTTTTCCTTGGAATAGGACTGTCTTTGGTCACATTCCCTTCTCCACCTTCATCTTTGCAGATGATGAGACAATCCTCTTGGACTGAGGACTGTGCTTGGAGTTTGATGGTCCAGTTGTGCAGCAGTGGTACATAGCAGATCAGTCTTCTTCTTGCTACTAACATGAGTTGAACAAGAGCCAGAAATCTTAGCAGAAGAGTTTTGGTTGATGTCTTCAGTCCCTACCACTTTAAACCTTTGTTGGACCAAAAGAACCAATGAGCCAAGATCAGAAAACCTCTAAGTCCCACATGGTATCACAACAACTGCTGAAAGCTTCATCAGCAGTTTGACAAGTGCTGAAGACTTCAACAGCTGAAGATCAAGTGCTGAAGCCTTCAACAGCTGAAGAACTAAAGTGCTGAAGTACAACAGCTGAAGAACACAAGTGCTGAAGCTGAAGATCAAAGTACTGAAGTACAACAGCTGAAGAGTTTACAAGTGCTGAAGATCAACAACTGATGTACAAAGTCTGAAGACAAAGACCGAAGACATCAGCTGATGATATCTACTGAAGTCATCAGCTGATGAAACGTCTGAAGTTCAAGTCTGAAGATCAAGTACTGAAGTTTCAGTAGTTTGTCACAACTGCTGAAGAGTACTTCTTCAGTAGTTGTGATATCAGTAGTTTTATATTTTTACTTTCAGTAGTTTTGTAAAACGACTGAAGAGCTTGTTTTTCAGTCGTTGTAGTTTCAGTAGTTTTATGTTTTTCAGTAGTTATAACAACTGATAACACTTAGCATTTTTGTAAGGAGATGTCAGCTGTTTTGACATCTTCAGTAGTTGTGTTTCAGTTGTAATAAATCTGTTAGATGTCACTATCAAGTGACATCAGCAGACGTCACATCTCTTATATAAGAGGTGTCGACCTAATTGTAATTGTGACATTCTGTTACCACGAAAGCGAATATTAATGAAATATATTTGCAGAAATTCTCTCTCTATAACCGTCTTTGTTCTTCATTGAATATCGTTTTGTTCTTGTGAATTGACTAATTCATTGCTCGATTTCCGCTGCTCTACTCTCTAATCAATCAAACATAGATCACTGATCCTAACAAGTGGTATCAGAGTAGGTTAATCATTGATCGATCTAACAATTGATCATTGAAACTGCTAATTGATATCTGTGTTTGATTGAATTAGCGTATTCGCAAGAACTGGTTATAGATTATTGAATTTCTGTCGCTTTCGTTCATTTATTTTGAGATCTTCTGGTTCAATTGGTTGTTGCGTTTTGTTCTAAATCTGTTTTAGCTTAATCGAATTTGATTGAATCTGAGATGACGACTCCTTCTAATGATCCTCACAATACCGGTTCCTCAACCAAGCCTCTGATGCTGGTTAGGACTGAGTACAACATATGGCAACGAAGAATGCTTCATCACTTGTCTGTTAACAGTTCAGGTTGTTGGACATCTGTGGTACATGGACCACATAAGCCTATGGTGAACAATCCGGAAACCAATCAAATGGTTCCGAAGAAGAAGGAACAATACTCTGACGAAGATCGGAAACTGTTTGAGATTGATGCTAAAGCCATGGAATTCTAGCCATGGCACTGCCTAATGAAATTTATTCAGGGCTTATGCATCATGAAACTGCTCATGATCTCTGGAATGCCCTGAAGGAACAATTCGGTGGCACAGATGAGGTCTTAGCAAACAATAGAGAGATCCTTGCGCAACAATATGAGACATTCTCTCATAGGAAGGGTGAGACACTGACTCAACAGTTTGAGCGTTTTTCCTGCTTGATCTCTGAGCTGAAAATGGTGAAACAGGAATACACCAATAGCCAGATGAACAACAGATTCCTCAGATCACTGCCTGAGAGATGGGACACATACACTATTGTCCTACGCTCCAGTGCAAATCTGGAAGGCCTATCTCTCACCCAACTTCATGGGAAACTGCTTACATTTGAAAGAGAGATAGAGCAGAAGAGGAAACTGTCCTCATCAGGAAAGCTCACTGATGACTTTGTACCAGGGAATAGTGCCTTGGTTGGTCATGAGTCAGAATATGCTGCATCTGAAAGCAATTATGATGAGCATATAGATTTCTCTTCAAATAGTTCTGATCATGCATTTGTTGGTATTGAGAGTCATTCTGGCAGTAATAGTGACAATTTATGCTTCATCATGGATGATCTGAAAGGAATAGCTGATGATGATCTAGAAGAGATGGATATTCTGAGCCAAATGGCATTAATTAATATTAGATCTCAGAAGTTCTATAAGAGAACTGGCAGGAAATTTCCTGGACTCTCTGGCAAAACCAAAGTTGGTTTTGACAAGAGTAAGTTGAGGTGTCATAAATGCCAAAGGCTGGGACACTTTGCAAGAGAGTGTAGATCAACTGGATCTAACTCTTCTGCACCCTTTGTGACTTTTCCTAGTACTAGTCCACAAAACAGAGGGCAACATCCTGCTGGTTCTGGTCATTATTCACATCCTAGATCTCCTGCATACTTTGTTCCCCAGGGTCAAATGTCATATCCTTATCCCTGCTATTATGTGCCTCAACCAAATCCTGTTCAAGCTCCAATTGCACAACAACCACAAGCATTGCCTGAACCACAGCCTTCCCAATCTCATCAACAAACTCAACCTCAACAACACAGCTTCTTCACCCCAGGAGTTGTTGACTGGAGCAGTTTACCAGATGACTTGTCTGGTCATGAACAACTGTTCTCAGGTGCTGGTCAACATGGTGGTGAAAGTCCCTTTGGAAATCTAGCTCTTATGGCTTTGGATTCTGCTGATACTTCATCCTCTAATGCCTCTACACCAAAGGTATCACAGGTATCCTCTGAGGCAAAAGCCAAATTATGTTCTGACACATGCATAGCAGCATTTGCATCTATTAGAGAAGCAAATGTAGCTTTAATCAACAAGAACATTGAGCTAGAAAAAATAATTTCCAAAAGCAAAGCTAAATTTGAGTCTGTGCTTAATGATAAAAATGATGAGATTTACAAACTGAAATGCCAAATAACTGATGATAAGGCTAGGAAGAGATACTTTTAGAGAAGTATAAAGATCTCAAAGAAACCCTTGCAGTTACCCAGGTAGAGTGTGATAGATGGGTACAATCATGCAAAGGTTTTGAAATGCTTCTTAGTAAGCAATCTGCTTCCAATGTGAAGTTTGGCATTGGTTACAATCACACTGCTCCACCTACAGATTTTACTCCAAGAGCAGAGGTAGAATCTGATGGTGAGAGTAATAACCAATCCATCTCATCATGTGATCTACTTTCTGATACAGCACAATCAGAAGTAGAAGTCAGCATCAAGCCCTCTCAAAACCTATCAGCTGATGTTGATGGTTCAAATGCTGACACTCACATGATCAATGAGTTGATCAACTCAGGAGTTAATTCTGAAAGTCCTGAAAGGACTAGAGAGCAGGATTTAACACCTGAAGTTCAAACTCCAACTACAGTCAGTACTGAAAAGAAGAAAACTATCAGTTGAAAGAGTTTGAAGGCTACTAAAGAGGAAGTCAAGAAAGCAAACAATGCTTCCAAAGCACTGAAGAACAAGTCTTCAGTTGCTTCACCCTCTTTAGTTGATGATCAACCTAAGATGAAGAAGAAACCATGTGAAGTATGTGGTTTGTTCAATCATCTTACAGATGATTGCTGGTACAAAAGAGGTTCCAAACTCAAACAAAAAGAAGAAATTAAAGAGAAAATGGTAAAAATGAAAACTGAGTTTGAGACCACATTTGTATCAGCATCATCAAATCTTGTAACCCTTAAGTCCTCAAAGAAATCCAAAAAGGAAGGGGTTAAACAGGTGACAGCTGAGAGTGCTCAGAAGAAGAAGGTGCAACATAGGAACTTATCAAACTCCACTGGCAATGTGTTTGATGAGCTGAAAGTTTTATCACAAAATCAGACACAGCTGGTTATGATGGTTCAACATCTGTTGGGTAGAGTTAACCAACTAGATGCTCCTATGTTGAAACCACAGAAAAGGAGATCCAAGCCAAAGGATTCCTCTTCTTCACCATCTTCTTCCTCTCAGGCTGTTGTTTCAAATAAACCTGTTAGTTTACCATCTATTGATGAGACCAGGCCCAAAACCAAAAAGGTTTGGGTCTCCAAAACTAACTGATTGTTTATTATTGCAGGGTTCTTCAACATGCCAAAGTAGCATCTGGTATGTAGACAGTGGGGGATCTATGCACATGACTGGGAACAGCTCTCTTCTTCATGACTACTCTCAAGGAAAGAAGGGTTTTGTTTCTTTTGGCAATGATGCTAGAGGTTACATCATTGGAAATGGCTTTGTCTCCAATGGAGAAATCAAGTTTGATGATGTTAATCATGTGGAAAATCTCAAGTACAATCTCTTGAGTGTCAGTCAAATGTGTGATAAAGGCCATGTTGCTCTTTTCACCGGTCAGAACTGTAGGATTCTGTCATCCAAAGTTCTGCATTTGATTTACAAGGTGTTGGATGATCACACTCTCCTGAAAGCCAACAGGACAGGAAGAATGTATGCCTTAGATCTTTCCAAGAAAATAGATCTCCGAGGCAATCCTTGCCTATTTTCCAAAGCCTCTTCTCAAGAATCTAAACTGTGGCACAGAAGGCTGGGTCATGTTAATTTCAAAAACATGAATCAGCTTATCCACAATAGTTTAGTCAGAGGCTTACCAATAAAGGAGTTCCACTGTGATGAAACCTGCAATGCTTGTTTAAAAGGAAAACAGCACAAAGTCTCATTCCCTCCTATTAAGAGCCTAAGTCCACTGCCTGCTTGCAATTACTGCATATGGATCTATTTGGTCCTGTGAGAGTGATGAGCATGGCAAAGAAGCAATACTGTCTGGTAATTGTGGATGATTACTCCAGATTTGTATGGACTTTCTTTCTACATTCAAAGGATGAGGTTGCTCAGAAGGTTATTAACTTTGTGTTGTATATTGAGAAGCAGTATTCCCTTCCAGTCAAGTGTATCAGGAGTGATAATGGAACTGAATTCAGAAACCATACACTTGATGACTTCTATCTCTCAAAGGGAATCAAAAGGCAGTTTAGCATCCCAAGGACTCCAGAACAAAATGGAGTAGTGGAGAGAAAGAACAGGACCCTCATTGAAGCTGCAAGGTCCATGTTGGCTGACTCTGGTTTGCCACTGACCTTTTGGGTTGAAGCTGTTAACACAGCTTGCTATGTGCAAAATAGAGTTTTAGTAAATCAGAGGTTGATGAAGACTCCATATGAAGTTCTCCATCATTGGCTCCTCTAATTTCTTTTTTCAAAGCATTTGGGTGTCGCTGTTTTATTCTCAACACAAAGGATCAACTCCATAAATTTGATCCTAAGGTGGATGCAGGGTATTTTGTTGGTTATTCATCTACTTGCAAGGCATACAGAGTCTTCAACTGCAGAACAAAGATAGTTGAAGAGACTTTGCATGTGAAGTTTAATGAATCTCCTTTGGACAAGATTCCACAAAACCCTGTGGAGTTGTTTGATTTGGACATACTGCAATATGTTTCTTATCAACCTCCAGCTGTTGCAGATCCTGTGGATAAATCATCTTCTGCAACATGTCTTCCACCTGGTGGCATTGATGATGATGATGATAATATCAATACTCACCTATTCAAGTTTAGTGACCAACTGCCTGTGTCTGCTAAATTTGATGTTCCTGTAGCTTCAGCAGTTCCATCCACAACAAATGCTGATGAGATCTCTGTTTCCTCTACATCTTTTGAGTTACCATCTAAATCTTGGTTTCAAGAGTCTACATCAACATCTGATGCTGCTGAAGGTTCTACAAACACTTGCACAGATCTCATTGTTTATCAAGAACTGAAGAATCACCCCATGTCTCAGATTATTGGTGATATCAATGCTGGTGTTTCAACCAGAAGTCAATTGTCTAACTTCTGCTTCTATGCTCTCTTCATCAGTCAGCTAGAGCCAAAGAACTACCATGTTGCTTTGAGAGACAATGGATGGGTTGAAGCTATGCAGCTTAAGCTACTTCAGTTCAAGAAACAGCAAGTGTGGGAACTTGTTCCTCTTCCCCCAGGTAAGTGTGCAATAGGCACTAAATGGGTGTTTAGGAATAAAACTGATGAAAATGGGCTTATTGTTAAGAACAAGGCTAGACTGGTTGTACAGGGGTTTTCACAAGAAGAAGGTATTGACTATGATGAAACCTTTGCCCCTGTAGCCAGACTAGAGGCAATCAGATTGTTCTTAGCCTATGCTGCATTCCACAATCTTAAATTTTTTCAAATGGATGTCAAAAGTGCATTTTTATATGGTAAAATAAAGGAAGAAGTTTATGTGTGTCAACCACTAGGATTTGAGGATAATAAACATCCTGAATGGGTGTATAAACTTGATAAGGCTCTTTATGGGTTGAAACAAGCTCCTAGAGCCTGGTATGAGACACTCTCTACTTTTCTTCTTAAGAATAATTTCACTAGAGGCTCCATTGATAAAACTTTGTTTATTAAGAAGGTGGATCAGCATAAGCTACTTGTTCAGATTTATGTTGATGATATTATTTTTGCATCCTCTGATCCCCAGTTGTGTGATGATTTTACAACATTAATGAAAAAGGGGTTTGAAATGAGTGCAATGGGAGAATTACAGTTCTTTCTAGGCTTGCAAATCAAACAAAAGGCTGATGGAACTTTTATTCATCAGTCAAAATATACAAAAGATCTTTTGAATAAGTTTGATTTACAAAACTGTAAGCCCTGTTCTACTCCCATGTGCAACACCACACAACTGGATGCTGATCAGAAAGGTAAAGCTGTTGATGAAACGCTTTACAGATGTATGATTGGGTCCTTGATGTATTTAACAGCTTCTAGACCAGATATTATGTTTGCTACATGTGTTTGTGCTAGATTTCAGGCTGCTCCTAAAGAGTCTCATTTGATTGCAGTCAAGAGAATCTTTAGACATTTGCAAGGTACACAATCTCTGGGTTTATGGTATTCCACTGGACACTCTTGCAAATTAGTTGCTTTTTCAGATAATGACTATGCAGGGTGCAAGTTAACTAGAAAGTCAACTTCTGGTGGTTGTCAATTCCTAGGCAACTATTTGACTTCTTGGCAGAGTAAGAAACAAACATCTGTTGCTACATCAACTGCTGAGGCCGAGTACATTGCTGCTGCAAGTTGCACCTCTCAGGTACTCTGGCTTCAGAACCAACTTCTGGATTATGGCATACAGAAACTAAGACTCCATTATAATGGATAGTGCTTCAACTCTGTGTATTGTCAAAAATCCAGTCCAGCACTCTAGGACCAAACATATAGAGATCAGACATCATTTTATTCGGGATTGCTTTGAAAAAGGTCTGATTGATCCTAAATTTGTGCCTAGTGCTGATGAGCTTGCAGATATTTTTACTAAGCCTTTGGATAGTTCTACTTTCCAAAACCTTGTGTTAAGGCTTGGTATGCTGCAGCTAGAATAAGTGACAACTACTGATGATTTCAGTAATAATTACTGGTGTTCATTGGTACCCATGTCACATATAAGTACTGATGAGTCCTTTCACCTTCAGTAATTTTTATAACTACTGATGGCTAAATGCCTCACAAGTACTGACGTACTTTATCTGTTCCAAACTACTGATGTAGTTAAAACTACTAATGTAGTTACAACTACTGAAATCAGTATAAACAGATAAGTACTGACGTCCTATGAAACACCTGAAAATCAGATGCAAAGTCTGATGAGTAAGTGTTGAGGACAGTATGAAACATAAAACCCTACCACCAATGCATCCAAAAAGGGGGAGAGTACTGCAGTGAAAGAAAAGAAGAGGAAAAGAACAGAGGATGAGAAGGCCCAAGAGCAAGCCCAGGAGTTGGAAAAAGAAAAGCAACAACTGATCACCTATAAACGCAAGAAAAGTGCTGATGATCAACCTACCGCTGAAGAAAAATCCTTGGAAGAGCTGGTAAAAGATGCTGATGATACACACATCCGATCCATGGATAAAATTATTGAGCAACTCTTCAGGCAAGGTTTTGATACAGCCACATTAGATAGTGAAATCAGGAAGTTGGAAGTGGAGGAGATTCAAACCCGATGGGTTGGGTATGATGCACTTGAAAAGGAGAGATTGGAGATCATGATCCGTTTCATTGCCAAATACTTAGAAAGATCTTTGATGGAGATTCGTGCGTGGACCAGAGACAGTATTCTGGCTATAGCCACCAGAATCTGTCTGTCTGAGCAATTCCACAAGGGGATTATCATTGAAGCCCTTGATGAGGCTGGGGCTGGAAAAAGGTTTGAAATGGCAAGACTTACAAAGGCTAAACTCACAACCAAGATGTTGGAACAACCTTCCCTTCCACCCACTCAAAAACAGCCTACCCCTCAAATCTCCAAACCAATCTCAAAGCCCAAATCCGAACAACCACAATCATAACCCACAAAACCAACTCCCTTACCATCTAAACCAATAGCCGATGATGCACCTAAGAAGAAGAAGAGAAGGGTGTTGAGGCTAGAAGAAGAAGAAGAAGAAGAGGATGATGTGGAAGAAGATAGGATGCCTCTGTCTGCAGTCCTAACACTGGCAAAAGCCAAACCTATGCCCATCACTCCCACCTCACAGATGGATGTTGTGAGAGTAAAAATTGAAGAAGAGGAGCAGCAAAAGCTTCATGATGATGAAATGCTGAAAAGCATTGACAAAACCTATGTTGCCTCCTCATCAATTATCAGCATGAAGAAAGAAGCTCTGAGATTGTACACTCTCGCCAACACATTTCAATATCAGAAGGAAAGGGTGAGAGTATGGCCTGATCCGAGGGTGGCTCACAAGATTGTAAAGAAAGACATTCCTTCGAGATACAAGGGTCAAGTCAAGAGGATCGTAGATGAAGAGATCACAGTGGCCCTTGTAGTATCACCCTAGGAGATTGTCGAAGATTTCAAGAAGGCCTACGAGACTAAACAACCACCCCAGAAGATGCTAGAGAACAGAATTATCAAAAAGGGGTTAGTCTACAAGAGGCTTGAGAACTTCAAACAGAATGAGCTCAGTCTGCTACTCGAAGGGAATCATCCTGATGAGTTTGCATATAGACAAATTACAACAGTTGAGCTCAAAAACGGCAAACAGGCCAATTACATCTCAGAGCTGTATGGGCGAGAAGGATTGTTTGATGGTGAAGCCGAGAACCTGACCATGGAAGAACAAATCATGTTTCTCAGAGCCTACACCAGAGAATCCTACAGGCTCATACACGGGAAGTAGATCTCATGAATGGGATAACAACTCTGTGTCCAGTTCCCCAAAACAGAGTTTCCATTCATATCTTGCCAAACAAATATCAGAGACTTCTTCCCAGGCCGGAGCATATATGGGTCATCTTCTCTACTGATCAAGAAGGAAAAAGACCAACCTTTTGCCAACAATAAGTGGGATAATAAATAAATTAGAGGTTTTGGCTGCATTGGTTCAAGGGGAGTTTGTTGGACCAAAAGAACCAATGAGCCAAGATCAGAAAACCTCTAAGTCCCACATGGTATCACAACAACTGCTGAAAGCTTCATCAGCAATTTGACAAGTGCTGAAGACTTCAACAGCTGAAGATCAAGTGCTGAAGACTTCAACAGCTGAAGAACTAAAGTGCTGAAGTACAACAGCTGAAGAACACAAGTGCTGAAGCTGAAGTTCAAAGTACTGAAGTACAACAGCTGAAGAGTTACAAGTGCTGAAGATCAACAACTGATGTACAAAGTCTGAAGACAAAGACTGAAGACATCAGCTGATGATATCTACCGAAGTCATCAGCTGATGAAACGTCTGAAGTTCAAGTCTGAAGATCAAGTACTGAAGTTTCAGTAGTTTGTCACAACTGCTGAAGAGTACTTCTTCAGTAGTTGTGATATCAGTAGTTTTATATTTTACTTTCAGTAGTTTTGTAAAACGACTGAAGAGCTTGTTCTTCAGTCGTTGTAGTTTCAGTAGTTTTATGTTTTTCAGTAGTTATAACAACTGATAACACTTAGCATTTTGTAAGGAGATGTCAGTTGTTTTGACATCTTCAGTAGTTGTGTTTCAGTTGTAATAAATCTGTTAGATGTCACTATCAAGTGACATCAGCAGACGTCACATCTCTTATATAAGAGGTGTCGACCTAATTGTAATTGTGACATTCTGTTACCACGAAAGCGAATATTAAATGAAATATATTTGCAGAAATTCTCTCTCTATAACCGTCTTTGTTCTTCATTGAATATCGTTTTGTTCTTGTGAATTGACTAATTCATTGCTCGATTTCCGCTGCTGTACTCTCTAATAAATCAAACATAGATCACTGATCCTAACAAGTGGTATCAGAGTAGGTTAATCATTGATCGATCTAACAATTGATCATTGAAACTGCTAATTGATATCTGTGTTTGATTGAATTAGCGTATTCGCAAGAACTGGTTATAGATTATTGAATTTCTGTCGCTTTCGTTCATTTATTTTGAGATCTTCTGGTTCAATTGGTTGTTGCATTTTCTGTCTATCTCTACTCTCTTCCTATCTTCATCAGAGTAGTTAGCCACATCTTTAGGAATCATACCAGCACTAGTAGCAGAAGGGATGCTGAGTATGAAAGGTCCATTCTCAATAGACTCCCACATTCTTGAATCAAGAGACCTGATGAAACCTTCCATTCTTAAACACCAGGTATCAAACTCATCAAGAGTGATCAGTTGGGACTTGTTCATGGTTCTAGTTTCCATATCAGTTTTGGAAATGGCTGACATTTGAAAATTTTAGTATTTGTGTGTGTGAGGGATCTTTAAGATGGTTAGATCTTATATCAAGAGCCTGAAATGCTCTGATACCAAATGCAGGATCGTTAAAGGGTGTAAGTTACAACATAACAACACAAAGAGGAGATTAACTAAACTTTAATCAAATAGTAAACTGGATTAACCAAGTTAAGATGCTAAGAACACAAGTAATGCAAGAGAGACAAAACACAAAGAACACAAGTGTATAGTTTTCAAGAATGCAATATATTGCTTTCTTTATGTTCTATTACAAGTGTTACAAAAGCATATTCGAAAGATAAAGAACATGAGAGACTTATACTACATCCTACAGCCGGCTATACTTTGAAAGCCAGCTGGATACAATTGACTAGACATAAACAAAATCAATTGTAGAGTCAAAAGGCAGATTGCCTTTTGACTTGTGACTATGACATAACATAGCTCACATCCTTATCTATTACAAAAAGGATAAAGTACATAAAGTAGAAAGTTACAGACTCAAGACCTCAATGTACAGTTACCAAAAGCATGGACCTTTTCACCAACTCATGTAAGTTGGTGACTTGCAGAGATGCAGCGGAAAGGTGTCCAGCTTTATGGAACAGTACATCAGATAAAGCATGTTACTAAAAGTCTTCGGAAGAAATCTGTCTTCATGAACTTGAAGCTTCAGAAGACTTTGTCTCTAAGACTTCAGAAGACTTCATGTTTGGCTTCGAAAGATATTGGTCTTGGCTTCGGAAGATTTCACACTTAGAGTATTTTTCTGTTTAATGTGTGAAACTTCCTAAGCTTCTTTTTTAATGTACTTGTGTAGCATACAGGATAGACTTAAGATGTTTAGGTTGCATCAGTCTCTTCATAAATCTCTACAAAATGTCTTCCCAAACCCGGTCAGGAATAGGCAAGGGCTGCAGTAGCCCTACTGGAGAAAGCATCTCATATTTGTTTTGTTGACAGATTAAACAATGTTGTAAAAATAAACGTACATATTGTTTCTGTCATGGCCAAAAGTATTGAGCTGTTAACCTTTTTAATGTCTTTAAAAACCCACCATGACCATCGTTCGGTGAGGAGTGAGCTTCGTGTAAAAGCTTGTCGCGTATAGCTAGAATATCCGGAATAACCAAACGACCCTTAAAAAGAAGATTTTCCCCCACTAGAGTAAAGTCGGGATAGGAAGTTGAGTCCAAGGTCAACTGCTGGAGGATCCGATTAATGAATGGATCTGTAGACAACCCACGTTGAATGTCTCGCAGGTCCATACATTGTGAAACAACAATGTTGAACATTTCTCCCAAAGAAGGCTTTCGGGATAGTGCATCAGTTCCTTTGTTATTTCTTCTGGCCTTGTAAATGATGGAAAAATCATAAGGCATGAGTCTCAAAAGCAACCGTTGTTGTTCATTGGTGGTGATTCGTTGTTCCAGCAAATACTTGAGCGTGTAGTGATCGGTTTTGACAAAAAAATGCCTGCCCAACAAGTAATGGCTCCATTTCTACATCGCAAGAACCAAAGCCAAAAGCTCCCTGTCATAAGTAGACTTAAACTTGTTAGAAAGTGAAAAGCCTTTGCTAAAATAAGCTATCGGGTGATCATCTTGTCCCAAGACATCACTAACCCCCTCCGAGGAAGCGTCACATTCCACAACAAAAGGTTTCAAAAAGTCAGGGAGTTTTAAAACCGGAGCTGAAGTGAGGACTGTTTTCAAGTGTTCAAAGGTTTCCAGGCTTCTACCGATCACTTAAACCCATCTTATTTGTCAAAATGGTAAGAGGCCAAGCAATCATGCCATAGCCATGCACAAAGCGCCTATAATAACCTGTAAGCCCAAAAATCCTCTCACACCATGGGCTGTAGTGGAGATAGGCCATGATTGCACAGCTGCCACTTTCTCTTGCTCGACATGAACCCCCTCGGCAGTGATCATATGATCCAGGAACAAAACTTGAGGCTGGCCAAAGCAGCACTTTGATAACTTTGCAAAGAATTGATGATTATATAATAGTTCGAGGGCCTGTTTGAGGTGCTGAACATACTGCTCTATGGTGTTACTTTAAACCAATATATCGTCAAAAAATACCAAAATAAATCGATGTAGGAATGAGCAAAATAGATCATTCATAATAGCCTGAAAAGTAGAAGGACCATTAGTTAAGCCGAATGGCATGACATTGAACTCATACTGGCCCGAATGGGTTAGAAACGTTGTTTTGGAGACATCTTTAGAGTCAACCCAAATCTGGGAATAACCGGAACGTAAATCCAGTTTTGAGAACACCATTGCACCATACAACTCATTAAGTAACTCATCGATGTTCGGTATAGGGTACTTATCGATGATCGTGATCTTATTAAGTGCCTGATAATCCAGACACATGCGCCACGTGTTATTGCTAAATCAATATTTCAGATTCATTGAGCTTGGATCTTAGGATTCATCACATTCAGATCTAGAAATCAAAATTAAAATGGGTGGACGTGTGTGAATCAAAGAACAAAGAGATGGATTATAATAATGTTATGATTTCATTGATGTTGATAAACAAGTTACAATGAGAATCATAGATTGCCGGTGAAACCAAACCCACCCAAAGGAGAGGATTTCTCCTTGGGTGGTGACTTACACCATGAGAAACATACACAAAAGAACCACACTTGCAAAAATGCACTAGTGGGTCTATTTATATTATTATTACAACATGACATAATTTTGACTTTTCTAGTTGTCATGATCTTGACTTTGTCATGTTGAATTGTCTTCTATTGTTGTTTTTGTTGTAATCAACTTGGTCTCTGAACTTGTGCAATGAGATCTTCAGTTGGCTGTAATTATGATTTGGTAAGCCTCAGTTTATTCCATCGTTGAACCCCAACAATACTCCCCCTAAACTGATGCTTGCCAAACCTTGAATTTGAAGATCTTCTCTGTCACATGTCTTCTTGATCAACTGAAGTTCTAGCACAATTCTTTGATATTCTCCCCCTCAGATTAAGCTTCTCCTAATATATTTCTAACAAAGGTTAGAATCTCTTGAGAATACTTCTTGGTATTGGATATGGGTTGTATCACTCTTGGATTACAGTTCATATCACAACTCAAGGATTAGAATGTATCAGGCATATGGTGAGGCTTTGGACATCAATAAACTACATCAGGAACATGAATTAATATTGAACACACTTCCACTCTTTTGAAATAACTTGATAAATGACATTTTTTCAGATAATGAGTACACCCCTTGATTAAAGTCTGGCTAATTGTCCGCTCAGACATAGGTGCAAAATATCATCAAAATTTTTTTTGAGCCCGAGTGTTTCAAAATTGGCATTTGATAGTTGTACAAGTTCCTGGATGAATTTTTGAAAAAGTGACCAAAGTTGATTTCAATACTCTTTTTTTTTGCTTTCATGATCAAAATTGACGTGCATGTTGGTTGCAATCATCCATATTCATGGTTTTCTTTTCTTTTTGAAGTCCTATGCATCAGCTGTTCATTAGCATTTCTTTCAACACATCCACATTTCTTTGCTAACTCATCCGTATTTGTTTGCAAAGAATCCGCATTTGTTTGCAAGGCATCCACATTTGATTTCAATGCATCCGCATTTGTGCTTAAAGTACCCGCATTTGTTTACAAGTCAACGGCATTTGGTAATAAGGCATCTGCATTTGTTGCCAAGTCATCCGCATTTGGTGACAAGTCACCCGCATTTGTGTATAACACATCCGCATTTGTGGATAACACATCCGCATTTGTGTATAACACATCCGCATTTTATCAAGCTTCATCCGCATTTGTTTTTGTTCATCCGTATTTGTTTTCAGACTTGAACAAAAACAATTTCACACTGCAGTGCAGGTCGGAAAATCAATAGTAGCTTCCATTTCTTCATCTTTTCTTTGTTTGTTAATGATATCGTGTTCAATTGCATCAAATTTTGAAGGAATAATCTAGTGAATGATTGTATTTCTTCAAATCGTACCATATTAAAACAGATCTGATGATTTTTCTTCTTGATTTTGAGATGAACAAATGGGTTTTCTATTTTTGATGATAATCTTGTTCAATTGCATCAAATTTTGAAGGATTAATCATGAACATGTTCATGATTCTTCAAATCGTACCATAGTTGAACAAATTTGTTGGTTTTTCTTCTGATTTTGGGTATGAACAGATAGGTTTTTGATGAATAGGGACTTTGTTCTTTATTTTTCTTCTTTTCTTCATTGTTCTTGACATCATTAAAGATGAAATCAGATCTAAAAACTAGATAAATCTATCAACCAATAGCTCTGATACCATTTTGCTAAATCAATATTTCAGATTCATTGAGCTTGGATCTTAGGATTCATCACGTTCAGATCTAGAAATCAAAATTAAGATCGGTGTACGTGTGTGAATCAAAGAACAAAGAGATGGATTATAATATTATGATTTCATTGATGTTGATAAACAAATTACAATGAGAATCATAGATTTCCGGTGAAATCAAACCCACCCAAAGGAGAGGATTTCTCCTTGGGTGGTGACTTACACCATGAGAAACACACACTTGCAAAAATGCACTAGTGGGTCTATTTATATTATTATTACAACATGAACTAATTTTTACTTTTTTAATTGTCTTGATCTTGACTTTGTCATGTTGAATTGTCTTGTATTGTTATTTTTATTGTAATCAACTTGGTCTCTAAACTTGTACAATGAGATCTTTCAGTTGGTTGTAATTATGATTTGGTAAGCCTTAATTTATTCCATTGTTAAACCCTAACAGTTATCCTTCTTCTTACCAAAAATATAGGGCTAGAGAATGGACTATTACTAGGCTAAATGAACCCTGCTGTTAGTAGCTCCTCAACCTGCTTTTCGATTTCAGCCTTTTGTGAATGCGGATAATGGTAAGGTCAGATATATGGTGGGGTAGAATTTGGGTGTAGGGGTATTGTATGGGTTTGGGACTAAAAGGGCGGTAGTGAACGGGGCTCCGGGAAAACACGATTGTAGTTGTCAATGAGGGATTGGAGCTCGGCTGGAATCATGGGGGTTGAATCAATATCAACAGCTAGATGTTGGAAGGCTACTGACTTTTGAGGGCCTGAAGATACTCCTTGTAACTTATATTTCTGCCCGTTCAAACCGAAAACCAAAAACACCTCCTACCAATTAGCTTGAACCGTATTGAGCGAGGCAAGCTATTGAATACCAAGAACAAGGTCAGCCCCACCAATAGAAAATGGGTAAAAGTCTTGAACAATCTTAAGTTCATTCAATGTAATTGTAAGATCCTTGCAAACATGGTTACACTAAATAATATCTCCATTCCCAAATTCAACACCGAAAGGTGTAACAAATTAGGTTGTCAATTTCAATTCATGAACAAGATTATCAGAGATGAAATTATGAGTTGAACCACTATCTACCAAAATCAATACCTCTGTCGAATCAAGGACCCCCCTTAGTTTCATTGTTGTTGCATGGGACTTCCCTAAAATTGCATGTAGGTTGATTTCGACAAGGTCATCGGTCTTTTCTGGTGGGTTCTCAGCTTAGTAACCTGCTGGTCTTCTTCATCACTAGCCTCCTCCAATAATTTGAAAGTCTCGACCTTACAGCGGTGGTCGGGTCCATACTTATCACCACATTTAAAACATTCCCCGCGTAGAAAGCGAGCCTGCTTCTCGGTTTCCGTTATTCGAGGGGCTATTTTTAGGGAGCTGATTGAAGTGGTAGACGATGATACCACAAGCTTGGGGTCGTTAGTTGATGTTTTTGGTGTCGAATTCCACGAGTTCCCTTGCCCGAACGTATGTTGTTCAATTTAGACTCAAACTCCACCGCCAAACTCATGGCGTTGTACACTATTCTGGGTTTGTGAATCATCATATAAACCTTTAATTCATCCTTCAAACCATTCAAAAAGAACACCCAACAGACAGTGATCAGGCCAATTAGATATCCGTGTTGAACGTTTGGCGAATTCTTGACGATATTCTTGCATCGTTCCTATTTGTTTAATGTTGCAGAGGTGCTCATCCGGTTTTGGAATTCAGCTGGCCCAAAATTTTGTGCAACGCGTGTACAAGTTCCTCCTAGTAATTTACGGTTTGATCAACCGACAACCAAGAATACAGGTCAAGGGCATCCCCTCGAGATACATGGCTGCAACATCCACTTTATCTTCATCTGCTACCTGGTAATACTTGAAAATTTTCTCTGCCTTCGAGATCCAACCTTTCTGGTCTCTAGAATAACTACTTGATTTGTCCCTGGAAGACTCACGTGACTTGAGGGCAGCCACATCAGCTTTAAGTGATTTAAATGATTCCAAGCAAGTAGTGATAGCCGCTAACTGTGTAGCGGTAGGATCCTGTGGACCACTGCTGCCTTCGGGATTGTTCCGAGTGTTGGGTGCCATATCAATTTCTTGGAAATGGAACCAATAATACAACCTGGACTAATTTGGAATAAATAAAGTGCATATATCAATTAAAAAGACCTAATTCGAGAGGGGAAACTCTTTGATTACAGATACTAGCAACGTTTATTTGGAAAGAAAACTGGAATGATAACAAACAAAAAGAAAACATAGATAAATACTGCAGAATTCTTCATAACTGCCCACTATTTGACTTCCGTCAACTTTTCCACTGCTAAAGGATTAAGACAAGAGTTAAATACTAGTTGGATCTGCTCCATAGATTCCCTATGATCCCCTAGACCCCCAACCCGTTTGGTCTTTCGGGTATAAACTTTAAGTGGCAATGTATCAGATACTCTCCCAAGCTAAGGCTTATAGAGTATAAAATCTCAAAACTAGAATAGTTGAAGAGTCAGCCAATGTGACTTTCAATGAGCACACTCCTAGTGTGAAAGGTTATGGTCTTGATTGGCTATTTGATCTTGATTTAGTTACCAACTATTTTAATAAATCTTTTGAGCATGTTTCAGGGTCTACAAAAATATTACCTACAGGTGATCCTGATCCAAGATTTGAGCTGAGAAGACCTTCAAGCTACTATCTTCAGCTCTAGTGGTAACAAATCCTACAAATGAAGCTTCTACCAGCACGTCAATGACAAATCCTGTTTGGATCTGGTATTTGAACGAAATACCTACTGATTAACGTGTAAACCAAACCAAATAGTGCGGAATCCTATTTGATTGGCGATCCAATTAGTGAGAACGCACGTAGTCACAATTGTGTATTGAATCTAACGTTAAGAATCGATTAGGAATCGATCTACAATGTTCTATGAACTTCGGATACGATCTTAGAGGCTTCTGGACGGCTAGGGTACGTCTGGAGTCGAAGTGTGTTCAATGCCTTTTCTTTCACGAATTAGGTGTATTTATAGATTAGGGTTGCTCATTCATGTGACTAAACCATTAGCATGGTTCATTTGTGCGATTTAGCCATGCGGTTGATCCATTCGCACGACTGAGTGTTCAGTCGTGCGACTGAGTCAGTCGCATGAAGTTGTTCAGGTGTATGGACTATATAGGCGCATGGACACTCAGTCGCATGGCCATTCAGACTCATGACCACTATTAGGGCGCATGGTCCAGTCGGACGCATGAGAACTTCACTTAACCAAGTTTGAATGTATTCATTATTATAAAATTATGTATATCAATTCAAACAATCACAAACCTATATAATCTAGTCAATATGCGTTACACAACTCATTAATGAAATATTAAACATTACAAATCACAATCAAACATTCTCATTTCATTAAGTACCCAATATTACATCAGTGTAAGACATTCAAGACATATTACATTAAGATCAGGATCTTGGTACATATGTATCAACAAACTCCCCTTTGGACCTAGATCTATCTATTGTCTTACATCTTTCATAATTTCCTCAAACTTCTTGTACTTAGCTTCTCTAGTGACTCCTGTATTTATCTCGAAAGCAAAACAGAGTCGTATCACATTCTGAAATTGTAAAGCTTGTACAATATCTTGTGAGTCATAGAACAGTGCTCACTTGTATAATGTATAAACATCATTTGCTGACAAGTTGGTGAGCCATATTAGGTCAAACACCCTTATGGTTTCCATTGTACCATTTCTGTTCAAGACTATCACGGCCTCTCCCGTTCTCCAATTGTAGTACCATCATTTGAAGTATGGAGTGAAGTCCTGTGACATCTCCCGTAGTGGGATCTTTGTCATTGTACATGGTGGACTCCACTTCAACACTATTTTTGGTTTGCCAGTTATGGCGTCAACCTTAGATCGTCTGATGTACCTCGTTGGTTGTTGAGGTTTGAAGTTGACCCATCTGGTGTGGTACTCCCTCTTTAGAGCTGCTTCAAACCAGCCTGACATCTTATGAGGGTCAGCGTATAGCAATTTTAACTTTGCTAACTAGTTAAGCTCAAAACCTGGAAGAGTCTTCAGATAGTGTGGGAATCTGAAGTACTCATTCCCTTCTCACGTTTAACAGCGTAAACGTTGAGGTCTTCAAAATGTGCCCACACTATAATCCTGCCTGCCACCTTTTGATGTTTCTTGACTTTATACAGCTTGGTGTAGATAGTTGATGTTGTAGCGTTGCGTTGGGGTCTTAGGTCGTCAAAGCAAGCAGCCCATTCAGCCTTTCTAGTATTGACTTCAGCATCCGTGGCTTGGGTTGTGTCCTCTTTCTTGTCTGACGCTTCTTCCATTTTATCCAGAGTCTCGAAGGTTTCACTAACAAGGTTGTCACCCAGATTAGGTACCACATTACCGTTAATGTCAGTGTACTTTGGATAATGTTGATCTGTGACATCTTCTATCTCGATCTCATCAATGTCATTGAGTTCGTCGGCACTATCACCTTGGACTGTTGGAGCGTTTTTCATGATCTTGTCGGCATTTAGTTTGAACATTTCGGCCAACTGATCGTCAGTGAATTCGTGAATCATCTCCCCCTCTTCTGGGGTGTAACTCACAGATCTCCTTACGATCCCTTGCAGATCAAGAATCATGGTTAATTGAGTCTTGACCTGCTGAAGGGGATCTACATCATATTCATCCCTCTAAAAGTTTGGATCTGCTTGATTTACACATTTAACACAACAATCATTAGTTAACAATTAAAACAGAAACATTAACATTATATATATAAACATTCATTACATTAATTTTGATACAAGATTCAAATACATATGATTTAAATAATATGAGCAGCTAAGTATTACTCTTATCCTGTATCATATGCTCTTCTGCTGCCGGGGCGGATGTGGAGTCACCTTGATCTTGTGCTCTCTTCGTCCTCCTTTCACTGGCAGGTGTGGCACCCGCAGTAGGTGTGTCGTCTTCATCATCATCAACCTCATCGTCTCCAGCATCACCACCAACATCAGTATCATCATCACCATCATCATCCTCGTCATCACTATCATCATCACTATCATCTCCATCTCCTTCCTTGATCTTTAGGGGCTCTTCCTTGGATCCTTTGAGCCGCAGCATGATGGTCTTGTTGGTGGACTTCAACTCCTCGATCCTCTTAGCTGATTGGGCATGCTGCTCCCGGAGTTGGGACATCTCTACACGCTGAGCATCCATCAGCTGGGCCTGCCGAGATATATGCAGAGACTGGGCAGCAGTAAGGTCTACTAGCTGACGTATCTAAGCAGTCTTCTCTTCGTCTGCAGCTAACAGCCTCAGCACCATACTGTTAAGTGCCGAGAGCTGTTCCTATACCCCATTGGGAGGTAGAGGTGATCCTGATGAATAGGAAGGGTATGATGAAGGACCTGCATGGTGGCTACTGGTGGTGGCAGTGATGAAGAGTGGGGGTGGTATAGGTATAAGTGGTGGAGGTATGGCGGTAGTAGTGGAGGGTGGAGGTGTGGTAATGATGGTGGGTGGTATGGTAGTGGTGGTAGAGGGTGTGGTAGTGATGGTGGGTGGTATGGTAGTAGGGGTGAAGATTAGGGTTAATATAGATGAAGGTGGTGGTGGTGTGGGTGTGGAGGATGTGGTGGCAGATGGTGTGGCTGTAGAGGTGGTAGGTGGAGTAGTGATGGTGGTGGTGATGAAGGTTAGTCTTCTCTTCTTCTTCTTCTTCATACCGTGGGGCTGAGCCATCCTTTTCTTCCTTGATCCTTTCGAAGAGGATGCTCCCCCTAGAACACAGCTTGGCTGATCGGGAGCAAATGTGGGATCAGTGTCAGTCTCTCCCGACCCGCCAGGGCGTTCACCAACCGCTCGGAGCCCTCGTTCTGTGGCAACAACTTTACTACCAACAGTCCGAGTCAGAGGCTCCTCATCTGCATCATCCTCCTCATCAGGTATGAAGTCCATCATGGGTAGATGCCGGAGATGCTGTATCGGCAGTGGGGGCCCTTGGTTGAGAGGGCCCTGTATCTCCACCATCACCGCTGTCGTCGTCGGAATCATCCTCCGAGAGTTGTAACTGCTCTACATCAGAGTCACTGTCTACATGATGCCACTTACGCCTCCCCGGCGCCACGTAATCCACCTTGGCCAGATGGCCTATAAGTCTCTTTACCGGGGGCTTGACCTACTTTCCTCGGTAAACCTCATACGACCCAATGTCGTATTATCTATAATCTCTAAAGCCACAGCGTCGTGGCTTTCCTTTGGCAGCGAAGGTAGCTTCTCGTCAAAAATCATCTGTAAGAACCGAGGGTACATGCAGAAACCCTCCTTGCCCTTTGCCTCCAAATTCAGCACCAGCGCCACGTAGGCATTTTGTATCTGGTCTGAGAGGTCGTCAAACCCACCCCTTCGTGAAGCTATGCACTTCAGGGTGACATGTGCCAAGTACTTATACTAGGGGCACAGGTTGCTCTTGTTGAGCACACATGAGTTTATGTCCCCAGAGTACTTAATCCTCATGAAACACCCTCTCACCGTCAGTGGGTGAAGTCTGGTGGGGTGGCCAGCATCATCTCCCAACCCAAGTACACGCTGAATGTCTTCAGCTGTAATCTCTATGTCCATACCAAAGATGGAGCTCCGAATGCTGTATGGCTCTCGTGATCCTGGAGCTCCCAACCCAAGTACACATTGAGGCATTCTCCCAGAAGATTTGTTGAATAGACATGTAAGGGGTGCACAGTGTAGAAATAGCTCGGTGGATCCTGGATCGCTTAAGAAAGGCGATGATCCCTACAAACTCGGCCCCATTCCGAGTTGTGTGGTCTAAGTGAGCAAATATGTTGTGCTTGGGTTTGATAGACCATCTATCAGCCATAGATCTATAACACAAGATACATAAACATTAGATACTCACATGACACAACTCAGTTCTAAGTAACTTGATAAAATTCATTCTGGTTCATTCATGCAAATGAACTATGCGATTGTGTTTAGTCGGTTGTCCTATCATGCGACTGGAGTCATTCGGGTGAATGAACAGGCGACTGAGTTCAATCGGTTTGCTGAGCCTTCAATTGGTTCAATCGGCCAACTGAGCTCATTCTATTATACACTCGGCCGATTGAGCTATTCGGCCAGCTCAACCATTCGATTGGAGTTCATCCAGACGACCAGTCGCATGACCCACTGTTCGGTCGACTGAGGTTCAAATCTTGACCAATTCGTGAAATTAAACGTTGTTCATTGGTTCTTTAGACTTGCAATCTCTTAACTAAAGACCTAATAACATTAGTTTTAACATTTTACTTAGTTTCAGTAGGTCATTAGTCCATTTAGTGGTTCGGTTCTAGTTCAATCGAACATCACAAATTAGGGCACCATTTTCTCCTGATTTCTATGAGATTTCATCTTAGTATACTTGTATAAATGCACACACACGTCAGAAGATCAATAGGGATGTATAATCGTGGTCTGATGAAATTTGGACAGCGTAACGGTAGGCTATGCGATATGAGGGCGATTGGGGTGATGAGTTGAATGCGATCGACTGTGGCCTTATTTATACTGAATCTGAGTTCAGTCGGCTGACTGGACCCATTCGCTTGGTTCATTTGAACGAATGGCTCTTAGTCGGACGATTGGCTCAGTCGATCACTTTTAGTCGGTCGACTGACTCATTCGCACACTCTCATTCAGTCGAATGGGTCATTCTGATAAGCCATTTGGTGAATCGTTCATACTCATGTGCATTCGGCTGTTTATTGCATGAGTATGGTCCATTCGTAGATTGGTCCATACTCATGGTCCATTCATGCGAATGGGTCAAACTCATGAATTTGACTTTATGGCCATTCCACATATTCTCAGTTTAACTTTGAATAAACGTTATGAGCATTTGATCATCTCAGACATGATCATTTTATCTTGAAAAACCTTTGATCACCTCAGACGTGATCCTATTAAAAACTTTTGTCACCTCAGACGTGACCCATTTTCGTTTGAAAGCACGTGTGGTCACCTTAGACGTGACCTTTTGGATGTTAAGGTTCCTTATCAACTTCCATGACATAGTTCGATATTAAACACTCTGAAATTGACAAAATTTAAACAAAAATAAAAGAAATAACACTAAAACTTAAAAACTAATACATGTTTTTGTGTTTTTGTGAGGGTTAAATCCTAAGATGGAAATCTAAGGAGTTCTTTTTCTGAAAAAGATAGCTTCAATTCATTTAACCATACATGGACCAATTCAATTTGGAATCATATAGGATATTCAAAACGTTCAGAACAAGTTATCTAAAACCTTTGATGCTCTATTCTTGTTTTTCATCTAGAGTCAATTAGCAAATTCAGGAAATCATACTAGTACCATTAGGTCCCCACACTGATTTGAACTTTCAAGAATTGTAGCCATAATGATTGTTAGTATACTTGTCCTCTTAAATCCATACACAGACTTTCAACACAGATTGGTGATGGTTTAGGTATGTTTTTTTAACAAGCATTTGTAGATCCCACACTTATATGGTAATCAACTTTCCTCGGGAAATTTTTGAGCGGTCTCAAGGTAGTATTCAAGAAGAAACTATTCATAGAACTTTCAAAGAGAAGCCAAGCCTCAGGTCAGTGCCACCACACAGCAGAGAGGTGGAAAACAACAATGAATTCTAGAATATATAGGTTATGCTTATCCTTAGGTCAGTGCCACCGCACAATAGAGAGGCACATAACCTATCTTCTTATTTGAGCAATTTCAATCTTTTTACACAGATCTCACCAACAACATAGGTTATCAGTTTGATTGTATTTGTATTTTTTATGTGCTTTTGCTCATGCTTTGGTCTTACGCACACATTCGTGGCGTTTATTTTGCTCGTCACCCTTTATTAGAATCTTGTTGATTGTGTTAACCAGGGATAAAGTGTTTCCCACAGCTAGTCAAACATTTTAGTTTAATCTTGAGATCACCAAAAAGGTCTAGTCATCTATTGTGTTGAATTTACCGACATATCATCTATGATCTAGCAACCTCTAGGTCTACTTTCTTTGTGTTGCCTTAGTAGTAGCTAGTTTGTCTATCATATTTCCTTTCAGACTACACAGACTTATACTAGAGCTTTGTATCTTTTTCAATTTAAAATTTTAAAGTCCCAAATGGTTTGCTCCTGTGTATTATCATATTCCAAAGATTGAATCGGTATCACACATACGATCTTATTTTTATTAGCTACCTCTCCTTCTCCCTCGTTTTTTTTATATTACTACCTAAACCTATTCTCCCCCTAAAATTATAAAACCGCCATGGATTAGCGTTTTAGGATTTTAATAGGCAAGGAAAGAGACCAATTTTAATTAAACTACTTCAAAATTAAGCAATTAAAATAAATAAAAAATTGAAAAAATAAAAGAAAACTTGACAAGACGCATCGGACTATGCATGGTCATCTTCAGGAATGACCTCACTTTTCTTTTTAACTCCGTTGACCTCTAACAAGTATAGAAAACATGGTTTGTCAAATGCCTTTGTATAGAGGTCAGCACGTTGAAAATCTGTATTTATTTTTTCCACATCGATTAAGTTCTTTTCAAAGCAATTACATATAAAGTGATATTTAATTCTGATGTGTTTGGTCTTAGGATGTTGGACAGGGTATTTAGTGACTACAATTGCAGCAGAGTTATCAACAAAGATAGGAGTATAAGAGAAATTCAAACCGTAATCCCGCATTTGCTGTTGAATCCATATGATTTGAGAACAGCAGCTTGCAGCAGCAATGTATTCGGTTTCACAGGTTGAAAGTGCAACCGAGGTCTGCTTCTTGCACTGCCAGGTTACTAATATTCTCCCAAAGAACTGACACCCTGTTGATGTAGACTTGTAGTTCATCTTGCAGCCGCCATAATCCGAGTCACTATATGCTGTAAGCTCAAAGTCATCATCATGAGGATACCACAACCCAAGTGTGGGTGTGCCCTTCAGATAACGAAAAATCCTTTTGATCCCAACAAGATGGTTCACCTTAGGGTTTGCTTGATATCATGAGCATAAACATGTAGCATACATGATATCAGGTCATGAGGCAGTGAGATACATGAGAGATCCAGTCATCCCTCGGTACATAGTGGCATCAAGCAGATCACCATTCTCGTCGGGTGCTACATCATGGTTTGTGGCAAGTGGAGTGCCAGCTGCAGAAGCATTCTCCATGTCAAACCGACTGAGAATATCACCTACATACTTGGTCTGATGTAAGAAAATCCCATTTGGTGTTTGATCCACCTGTAACCCGAGAAAGAACTTCATCTCTCCCATTGCACTCATCTCAAACTCCGCCTTTATTACTACTTCAAACTCTTTACATAATTCTTCGTTCTTTGATCCGAAGATTATGTCATTGACATAGATTTGTACCAGCAGTAATCTCCATCTTTTTCCTTGATAAACAATATACAGTCAATGATTCCCTGTGAAAACCGTGTTTCACAAGATGAGTCGAGAGTTTCTCATACCAGGCCATGCGACTGAAGGGTGTCCATACGCCTAAGTAGGGCTTGTGCACTCGGGGAAAACGTAGTTTATGTTCTGACTTTCGGGGGAAAGTACAGATGTAAGTTTTGACGTGGGAGGTTCCCGTAAGTTCATGTAAGATGACTTTTGAGGTCTTAGAGTTTATGTTGGGCATGATGATGATGTTGCATGTTTATGAATGATGTATGTTATGTATGTATGATGTTGCCCTGTATGATGATGATGACTGTGTATGTATGTTCCTTGTTATGATCTATGTTTATCTTTCCTGTGACTTTGCGTTGAATGTTAATGAATGAAATGAAAGTATTATGTAACGTAAAGTGAAAGATAATGAAAGAAGAACATGAAGGAAGAATGCATGCATTAATAAATGATAAAAGAAATGAAAGGCTTGCAAGCAATTGTATGGAAGGGACACGTCATTAAAAGGTGCTAGCCCAACGGTGTGCGGGTTCGTTACCCCGGGAGGATGCACATCGGGGTCTTTCTTTGTGATCGACCATTTGTATAGAAAATTTACCGCTTACCCCTGTACTGCGGCACCATGTATAGCTGTCTATTTATAGACTTCGGCCCAGTAGCCATATAGTTTGGGGTGTAGCACATGGTATTGGTACGGAAGATATAAAAAGTGAAAGAAAGAAAGAATAATGAAGATAATAATGATATTATCTATGTGTACGTATGTTGTGTTATCGCATGAATGTAAAGTACGGTTTTAACGAAAGAAAAGTATGTTTTATTAAAACTAGAACTCACTCAGCAACGCTGACTTTTATGTGTTTCCAGTTGGCAGGTAATGATTGCTAAGGATGGCACGAGATGGCTACTCAGCTCTTTTGGGATGGCATCCATTTATAATGCTTTTGTGATGTAATGCAACTTCGGTTTTGTAATTGGTTAACGATGTATTATTTTGCAAAAGCTATTATATTGAAATGGAATATTTTGTTTAAATGTTTCTGTTGCAACATTTTTATGAATACGATGAAAATATATGTTATATGTGCAATGATTACCAGCTATAAGCGTCCCGGGAACGGGGCCTTACATATCTTGTATCAACTATTGGGATGATTAACTTTGAGTAGCTTTTCTTACAACTTAATCATATTATTTCTACACCCTGTGTGTCCTATGTTGTCTATTATATCATCTTCATAAGCTCTTGTTCTCTTTGGAAGTAAAATCTTTTTAAGACATTCCTTAGATTTTTGAAAATTTTGATCTTTTGATCCTTCGGAAGATTTAAAATTACATTCGGAAGAAACTTATGTCTTAGCAAACAAATATTTACTTAAGTAGTTTTACCTTCAGAAGAAGTTTCTGAAATATCTTCCGAAGCTTAAAATCAACTTAAATATGTGTATGTTTTATAAGAAAAAATGTTCTTTCGAAAGCAAAATTTCTTTCGGAAGTTTTATTCTTATTAGAATAAACACTCTAAGTTTTAAATCTCTTCCGAAGCAATATTCTCAAAAAATCTTTGAAATATCTTCCAAAGTCAATTTGCCTTCAGAAGCTTTCCTTAAAGAATTTCCGAAGCAAAATAACCTTTGGAAGATTTCTCGACTTCCAAGAAAACTACTTTTTGGGCAAAAGAAAACTTTTTCAGATGTGGGACCGACTTTCGGATTTCAAAGTTTATCCTCTTCCATTAACTTTGTCTCAGATCCTTTTCACATATAAACCCAACGGTTTCCCCCTCTTTCACTATCCTCTTCATTTGCATGATTCCTCTGACCTAAATTCTCCCAAACCGCCTTTGTTCTTCATCTTTCTTTACCCTTAAGCTTCTCAAAATGGCCAATCTAAATCTTAGAAACAACCCTCGGGTGTGCTTTTGGTGGGGTTCTAGGCGATTGAACTCAATTTGCAAACGAGTTTTGAAGAAGTCAAAACCAAAGGCTGCTAAGGTGAGTTCTAGAACCCCCTCTTTACTTTTTTTAAACTGATTTGGGGCTAGAAATGCATGTATGAAACTTTTTATAAAAATGGGGTTTCACCCGATTGTATATGTGTTTGTATTTTCGGGTGGGGTTTGATTTTTGGCTACGTATGTGATGTGATGATGTTATGATTGTGTTTCTAAGGCTTAGGATGTATGATTTAAGATTAGAACATGTTAGATGATGATTGGGGACTGAATTATGATGTTTAAGTGTGATTTAGACTGCCCATGTGCCCAACCGAAATAACTGCCTAAGTGTTCCCATACACCTAAAACCTCATGCGCCCAAACAGTACCCATGCACTTAGAAATAGGCTGAAATTTACTAAGTGTTCATGCGCCCAAGATTCCCATGCGTGTAGGCACTCATGCGTCTGCATAATGCCCATGCGCCTAGAATTTGCCCGGAATGACTAAGTGTTGCCCACGCACCCCAATAATGCCCATGCGCCTAGAAGTTTCCCATGCGCCTAGAAGTTTCCCATGCGCCTAGAAGTTTCCCATGCGCCTAAACACTTAGAATATTTTCTGATTTTGAGGAAATATGTAAATGTAGGCTTGACTTGGGAGGTTCCGGGGGGCTATGTAAATTGACCTTTTGAAGTCATAGATGATGTGATGGGTGATGCATGATGTGACATGATGATTTATGATTGATGCTTATGCATGATGGTATGTATGATGAATGCTATATATGTATGATGGTGCCTTGTATGGTAATGTTTTGTATGTTCATATTGATGTTCCTTATTATGTATGTTATTTCTCTCTGGCTTTACGTTGAATGTTTATGAATGAAATGAGAAGTATCACGTAACGTAAAGTGGAAGATAATGAAAAGAGGACCGTAACAAAAGAATGAATGCATTAACGAATGAATGAAAGTAAGAAAGTCTTGCAAGCAATGTATGGAGGTTCACACCCAATCAAGGGTGTTAGCTCAACTATGTGCGGGTTAGCTACCCCAGAAGGATGCACACTTAGGTCTAATCTTTGTGATTGACCATATGTATGGGATCCTTGCCGCTTGGCCCAGATACTGGAGTTAGCTTCGTGCATAATATTCGAGGTCTATAAAAGACCTCAGGCCTAGTAACCAGCTTCGTGCATAATGTTCAGGGTATAGCATATGGCATTGATCCGGAATGAAAGAGAAAAGATAAGTGATGAGTGTACTTGCCTCAGTACCGGAGTCAGCTTCGTGCATAATGTTTAAGATATATGAAAGACCTCAGGCCCAGTAACCAGCTTCATGCATAATGTTCGAGGTACTGTACATATCATCGGAAAGTAATGAACCTACAAATGATAAGTAAGAAAGTTATGAATGAAAGTGAATGATAATGATATACGTTGAATGAACGGAAGTTAACAAACGAATGTTGAAGATAATAATGATATTATATATGTGTATGTAAGATGTATGATCACGTACGAAAGTAAAGAATGTTTTTAAAATGAAAGTAAAGTATTTTATTTTAAACTAGAACTCACTCCGCAACGCTGACTTTTATGTGTTCCAGTCGGCAGGTAATGGTTACTGAGGATGGCACAGGGCGGCTACTTGGCTCATTTTGGATGACATTATTTTGTATAATGTTTTTGCATTGTAATACGAACAAAGGATGTTTTGTAACGAATGTTGTATTAACTTGCAAAAGCATTTATATTGAAATGAAAAGTTATTTTAATGTTTCCGTTGCAATGTTTTATTAAAGTTAACATATATATATATATATTTGTGTGTGTGTGTGTGTGTTTTATGTGCGATGATTGACCAGCTGTGAGCGTCCTGGGAACAGAGCCTTACATGGAAATACATGCTTCATGTGGTTATCCACAGCTTGTCCAACAAGCATGGAGGGTGGGACCAGATTACTGAGGATCTCTCCTTCATAGTACATGGAATGATTCAGGGGGTCAAGTTCAAGTACTCTCAGTTTGTTTATACAAATTTAATTGCAAACTTGGACTCCTTAGAGTATTATATGTTTCCTAGATATGTTCAATACATTCTCAGCTGTGAATTGGGCTCACAGTTGAGGGAAATATGTAATATTCTTAAATTGGGACAGATGAAGCCCGACATCTTTAAAATCTTGAAGAAGCCAACTGTTGGCTTCTTAGGGGTAGAAATAGCCCTTTTCCCCAAAATGTTAGAGCTTATTGCTCAAGGTGACAACCTAGCAACCCAAGATAGTGTTGAACCTACACCTTCTACCTCCCAAACACCAAAAAGACCTCAAATCACCCTCACTTACAAAAGAAAATCCAAACGAACCCCTGTTCAAGCTATCGAGTCTGTGCAGACCCCCATACACTCATCCATACAGGAGGAAGTAGATACTAGAGCTCCCACTTCTCCTATGGAGCAAACCACTCTCATCTCTTCAAGGATCAGTGCTGAGGTTCCTCATGCTCAGCCTGATGAGCTCAAAAGACCAACTGCCTTAAGCTTCTCTCTGAGTCTCAACACTCAGGTGAACAACCTTCAAGGGATAGTTATCATCCCCAGCTCTAGACTTAAACCACCCAATTCCCAACCTTGAATTCTATATTGATGAAGATTTAGGTTTCAATGAGTACCATGAGTCTCTTTACTCCTCCCTTTCTCAAGAGAGATGAGTGCTACTGAGTCACCTATGTCTAGCCCACATCAGTCACCTATTACTCTGGTGGATACTTATAAACTTGTTTAGAATATCCATATGGAAGAAGCTCGATTACATCATTCAAACCTCAACCATGCAACTCAGCCATTGACACTTCAACTGAAGTTGTCACTAAGCAGAGAAAAACCAACAGCTAAGAACATCATGCTGGTGATGAGAGAGCAGACTTTGGTCTAACTCTCTCATCCCCCATGATTCTTCTGAAGAAGATGAGGGGAATCTGAGGCTAAAGATGCAAAAACTGTCAAAAATATGCACCTACCTAGTCTCCAAGGTTATTCTTGAATCTCAGGTGACTACCTTGCATAACAGGGTCAATGATCAGCAACTTAAGATATCTTATCTTAAGGAAAAACTAGCTGGGAGACCTTTAAGAAGAGCTCAACCAGGAACACAAGAACCTGTGAATATGATTGATCTAACCTCTAGCTCATCTATGCAAGTGGATGATGCTATCAAAAAGGGGGAGAAAGTCATCATAGACACAGAACCTGGGAGTTCTTCACAGAGCATGGACATTGAGGACTCACCATATTCACTTGCAACTATCCATACTCAGCAACTTCCTCAAGTTCACATTGATGTGGACTCTATAGACTCCTTCATTCAGAGTTTTTTGAGGAAAGTATACCAAGGGCAGTGTCATCTCCACCTCAAGGAACTTCCAACTACATCATAGGGTGGATGTATGATGCAAACAGTTGAGCCCTGATTCTTAAAAGGGTTCAAGGGTAGCAAGAAGTCTTCAATTTTTAGACCTTGAACTATTATGAAGGTCTTGACTTGATCAACATACCACTTGTCAGTCCAAGCCAATCAAGACAAGCTGACAGGCTTGCATAAAGGATTCAGATAGAATTACTGAAAAGTTCAGTCTTAGAAGTAGATAAAGACAATTAGGTAATACTACTGGTCAACTGGATGTTGACGCAGACCCTAAAATTAGCTTCGAAGGGGAAACCTTGACTAAAGGCCCAGTGGTAGAGCCTAAGAGCCCTGTCACACCTACAACTACTTCAGCAATTCATTCCCTCAGTGAAGCACCTGTTGGTGAAGGTGTATCACAACCTCTCTCTGGCCAGGGCTTGGAAGCTACACCAAGCAATGAAGTCCAAAGCTCTCTCTACCCTGAGTCACAAAGGTCTGTGAGTGACAAATGGAAAGGAAAATGACTTTTGAGGATATTGAGGAGGAGAAGAGAGAGAGGAAGATAAAGCTAAGGGGAGAAAGTTCCCCTGGGTCTGCAGGATTCATGGAGGCTGCAATTAGGGCTGCCCCTAGACCAAACACTCAAGATGATGAGTTAAGGGCAGTCAGGATTACTTACCTGCAAACCAGGAACTATGAAATTGATGAGATTATGTCTCTTCTCTTAGAGGAATTTAATGAACTGGCTGACATGGAATTGTCAAGAAGAGGAAGGAAGCAGAGGATGCAGAGATACTTATCCAAATCAAAAGGAGAAGAAATGAAGAGATTGTATAAGCATGTTCCCACTCTCTCTCTCCAGTTCAAAAGTCCTGCTCAAGAGGTTATGGCTCCATAAAAACCTCAGGTAGACAAAGAGACTAATGGATCAATATGATCAATTACCTGAGTGCCACAGGCCTATACCAGGCATCTGCACTTCTTCCATTGTCCTTTGAGTACATAGAGTTTGAGTATCTCAAACAGCTTGAGCTTGAACTACTTTAAGAACAAAAAGCAACTAAGAGAAAGATGATGGAAGATAGTGCAAGGTCAGAGCCATCATTCAGAAGAGCATGAAGAAGTCTGCTAACAGAATAAGGATGATGAGCTTCTTGAAGTTGTATGGATTCTCTGGAAGGAGACTTGGTTCTATGTCTCCATCCACAATTGATGAGGACATCAGGGTAATCAAGCAGAAGATCAAAAGAGGAGAGCTATTCAACTTACACTCCATCTAAGTGAAGTTCTTCTTGATGTGGAGGTTAAGGTTGAACAACCTGAGATAACACAACCTAAACCTCCTGCTAAGCCTCAACAAGCTTCATCTTCTGATCCATAGTTGGGTCAAATTCCATCTCCTTCTAAACTTGTGAGGGAGGAACACCCAACTAAGCAAAGACAAGACTGATCAATAAGGTGTTTCAAATCAGTATTCTCAGTTAAAAACATCAAAGAGGAGGAAGAGGATGGCTTCTAAACCACAGTCAAAGAAGAAGAAGAAGTCTAAACCATCCACCTCCATACCTTAGGGTGAGTCAGATCAACCTGAGGAAGTGCATGAAGAGGCAGCCCAATCAACTCCAATTCAAGTGGCTCCTTTTGCTTCTAAGAGACCCATCTTATCCTGGACCTTCACAACTAATCCAGAAAGATGGCATGTGGTTAGAGATCAAGGTGGTGTGAATGTATATACATGGCAAGATTTATTCAACCTACCTTTGCATGATCTCTTTGAGATGAGAATATACTATGAAAGTCTGAGTGATCCTGACTATCTAATGAAGAAGAGCCTGGTTATCATCATTATGAGAACTGTGAACTGATGAAGATCTTCAATTGTTTTTGTAGCATCAGCTTAGGGGGAGTTTGTAAGGATTCAAATAAGTCTGATGCAGTCAAAACATTCAAAGCATCCAAAGTCTCTCTGCATGCATGCACTAAAGTACTGAAGTAGAAATGCTTCGGAAGTTTTACACTTACACAATAAATATTCTAAGTGTAAAATCTTCAGAAGCTAAAACCAATATCTTCCGAAGCCAAATATGATGTCTTCCGAAGCTTCAAAGACAAAGTCTTCCGAAGCCAGTTTATAAAAACATATTTCTTCCAAAGACTTTTATGCACATGCTATTATCTGATATACTTTTCCATAAATCTGGACCATCTTTTCGCTGCAACTCTGTTTGACTCACCAACTTTCAGAAGTTGGTGAAAAGGTCCATGCTTTTGATAAATTATACATTAAGATCTTGAGTTTGAGCTTTCTACTTTATATACTTAATCCTTTTTGTAATATATTAGAATGTGAGTTATGACATATCATAGTCACAAGTTAAAAGTCAATCTGCCTTTTGACTCTACATTTGATTTTGTTGTCTAGTCTTATGTATCCAACTGACTTTCATAGTATGGCCGGCTGTAGTATGTAGTATATGTATCTCAAGTATTTGTAACTTTCCATAATGCTTTTTGTAACACTTTGTAATAAAACTTGAGAAGTAATATACATCATTCTTGAAAACTAAATAATTGTGTTGTTTGTTATTTTGTTCTGTCTCTCATTTACTTGTGTTTTTAGCATTTCTTACTTAAGTTACTAGTTCCCTATTTGATCTGTTAAGTGTTCTAAAAAACTCTTCTCAATTGTATTGTTGTATTGTAAAATGAATCACCTCTTTTAATGATCCTGCATAGGTTATTATTAAAAAATCACGTCATGGATTCCTCCTCAAGTAGCATTAGAGATGATGACTTTGTAAAAAAAAACCCACTATTCTCGTTCCCATCAATTGCGCACTTTATGGAAGAATTTTTTATACGTTGTTTTCCTTTCAAATCCCACTCCACTACGGTTTTCTCAACTTCATTTTGCTCCAGTCTTTCTATATTAGTAAACCATTTTTGGCTAAAGATTCCAAAGAGTGTCATTTTTGGACCGCAGCATTTCTCGATTTATAATCCAGTGGTTTTAGTGATCCTATAATATATGAGTTAAATAAAATTTTATTAGTTATAAAATGATAATTATCTTTATACGAGTTAAATAAAATTTTATTAGTTATAAAATGGTAATTTAAGATAACATATGAATCTTTCTTATTATAATAAGAATAGAAATTTTGTTTGAAAGCAAACCCTTTAACAAATATCATTTTTAACAACTTTTTATTTTAACTTTTAGTTTTAATTATCTTTTGTTTATAAAAAATTACTCTTGTAGAAACACCAATTTTAAAATATTTTATACTTGTTATGTAATTGCATATAATGTTTATTGATAATTTCTATATCGGTTTTTATATATAAATTCGTAAGGTCACAAAACACACACTCATAATATAATAAATATAAAACACAACCGATGTTTATGATAATGTCAATATTCATTTTTAGGGTATTTGACGACACAAAACAATTACGAGCAAACCGGAAAAATAATCGTAATATGATAAAATAAAAATAAACACAAAACACAAACTTGTAATGTGAAAAAAAAATACTAGTTATTATGTTACGATTTGCGCAAACACAACCAATGTTTATGATAATACCAATATTCGTTTTTATGGTTTTCGACGGGGCTAAGCGATTACGATCAAACCAAAAAAATACACGTAATATGATAAAATGAAAATGCACACAAAACACACACTTGCATGTCACGATTAAGTTCAATCGTGTGATAAAATAAAAATAAACACAAACTGTTATGATTAATATATTAAATATTAAACATAATATGTCATGGTTTGCCCAAACCATGACATATACACAACCGCCCAAAACGAGACATATACACAACCACCAACACCCTAAAACCCAACTTTAAAAAAACACCCTCTCACTCCTAAAAACACGGTCATATCCCTATTAATTAATCCAATCATGGTGTTAAAACATTCTCTGAAGACTAACCGTCAAGGTTTGACCCATACGTGATGATTACTTTTTACAACTGATCTAACGGTCACGATTGGACCAAACTGTGATGTTTAGATTGGATTTTCTCCAAAATTCATACGGTATCCCTGAAATTCCCGTTTGCATAGATATAACCAAACGCATCACCTGGCGTCCAAAAAAGTAATAGAAAAGAGAAAAACATTAAAAAAGCAGCGACTTTCGTGATTAATTCAAAAGAAAAAGTATTCGGAACATACTAAAACAGAAAAACAACTCTAAAGCATCATCTGTCTTTCCCGTTGGAAGCCACCAAAATTATTTAAATAATTAGCCCTACAACGTGCCCCATTATAACGGTAACCTGGAATTCAACATTTCTTTATATATTTTCTATATTTTATTTGACTAAACACCATCTTAATTTTTTACATATTTGTTTATACAACCCTTATTTAAAAGTTATAAAATACACTTTACTCTACAAACGATAGAAACACATTATAACTGTGATTCACAAATCAAAATAGTAAGTTTATTACTTTTAATTATAATAAATAAATGTATAACTAATATTTTTGTAAATTAAATAAATAAAACAACAATACAGTTGTAGATAAAAAATAAAATAAAAATTCAAATAGGAATTAATATATTTATATTAAATGTATAATATATATATATATATATGTGTGTGTGTGTAATCATAAATTACGTGCAAATAGTGAAATTGTTTCAACAAGTTCTCTAATTCAAGGTTTTTATGACTTAAACCTAATGGGTAACATAAGTACTCCCACAAATATACACTCTTTCTATCGTACATGCATAAGTTGTAAAATTTTCGACAAAATATTCAACGGGTGTGATATAGCTACGATGGTAGCAGTGTCATTTGATTTTTAATTATCAAAAGTTATTCATTTTATATATATATATATATTAAGTTGCATTTGAAGTTTTAAATTAATTAATATAATAAAATTTTATCTACACAACTAAAAAGTATTTATTGATTTGGTTACATCTTTGTAAAGTATCGTTATAAATATAAATTATCATTTTAAACAATGAAACTGGTGCATGACAAATCATGCCAGTTAGTCTAAATTCCAGAATGCAACTTTAAAAACTTGATGTTTTATTAATCGATGACTTGACGCAAATTGGGTTATATAATCTAAAAGGTAAAAAAAGCTCATTCTCATTATCGTGTAAACGTGTAAGTTGTTCACCACTCTATTTTCCTTCACGCGGAATCATCCGAAAATAACCAACGGCCCAGATCTCATCTCCCCAATAATGACCGACTTAAAACCCTGTATATAAACCCTCCTCCCCCCTTTCATCTGTCTCCAACTTTCTGCAAACCCCAAACCACTTTCTCTCACAAACACAACTTCACTTTCGGATTCCTTCAACCCTACAACAATGCCGTCGTACGGATTCCTCATGGTCATCTTCTTCGCTATGATCGCCGGATCTGCCATTTCTCAGTCGCCGACGTCATCTCCCACGGTATCTCCGACGGCATCTCCGACGCTATCGCCTCCGTCTCCGGTCGTTGCTCCTCCGACAACCGCTCCTACAACCGCACCAACGGAATCTCCATTAGCTTCTCCACCTGCTCCTCCGACCTCTCTCGCTCCCGGTGGCGCTCCGGCGACTTCTCCGACTACCTCAACCACCGCTCCGGCCGGATCTCCGGATTCACCGCCGAACGCCGCTGCTTTGAACAGAGTCGCCGTTGGATCCGTCTCCGTGGTTGCCTTAGCCGCGGCGTTGATCATGTAGAGATCTGAGAGATTTTTCGTGCTTATTGCGTTGATGATCCGGAGTTCATTATTATTATTCTGACGATACACGTACCTTTTTTTTGGTTTATTATTGTTTACTGTTATGATATGATTTGTTAGCTGTTGGTTTTAGGTTATTGTATGTCTGTTACAGTCGTCGATTGCATAGTTTGATGATTATACGATTGTGTGATATTATTATTATTGCTACTATATTTATGGATTCTTTTGTTAAATTCTGAGTTCGCATCATGTTGTTCATCATTATGTTCATCCTTACGTTTTAAACTGAATCAAGCTATCACTATCATAGAAAGCGACATAGTTAAATTAGGGTTTTTTAATCATAATTTGTGGCAATTTGATCATAAATTGCTAATTGCATGTGTTATTAGGGTTTTTTTAATGAGAATTTGGGGCAAATTGATGTTAATTAGCTAGTGCAGTTGGGGTTTCTTTTGTGTTATTAGTGGTGTTGATTTAGGGTAAAGCGTGTAGTAGAGTTGGAGACGTGTTACTTATGACGAATATGGAAAGCGGTGGGTGGTGGGAGGTGTGAGAAGCATATGGGAATACAGCTGTATGTTGTGGAAAGCCATGTGCAATTGTGCTCATCTTTACAATGCATTCCACCACTTTCAGACCGTCTTTTTTGCTGCTTTTTTTCTCTAATATATGGTTCGATGCCATTATTTTAAGAGAATATTTCATGTTTTGGTAGAATACATTTATCAAGATACGTGTCGAAGATCTGTAATATATAGTTCCTTTCAGGGAAAACGTGTCACCTTTTAGTTTAGCTTTGTAAGATAGAAGTCCTAGGTTTAAAAAATTGTTTCCTTGTCATTATGTGATACTTTGGTCGTAATTCTGATCGTTTGCTTACATTAACCAAGTTGTTTTGTGGACCTTACGGAATATCAATTTATTAGAATCGGATCAAACTAGATCAAACTATTTAAGTGTTAACCAATTTCATAAATTAAGTGTTAGCCAATTTAATAAACTTAGAAGGGACATTCTAAAAAAATTAATCTGGACTCATAACTTGGGCTCAACGGCGCACAACTCAAGTCACCTTCTCCGAAAACCAGGTTTTAGTCTTAAGCCACAACATCCGCTTCCAAAACTCAAATGCGTATTTCCTCGACAACTCAAATGTGTATTTCCAAAACTCAAAAAGGCAAGATATAAGGCTTTCAGTTGTCAATTGAGGCCGGGTAGATTTTAAAACCGAACAAATGGGTAGATTTTAAAACCGAACAAAAAGTTAAAACTGAATGTTTCATCTCGTTCTTCACCTCTCTCGTCTCTGATCCAAAACATATCCTATGTTCAATCTCTCTTCATCTCTTTCATTTCTGGTCGGAATTGCGAACCTGATCGTTCCTCGAACGCGTTCGTACGGTGTTTTGGCACAATTAGCGAACCATGTAACTATGATCCGGTCCAACCACTGGTTTGGTTCTCGGTCCGACCACCGGTTCGGGACGAACCGGCTGGTCCAACCACTCCAAAACGAATTGCCCTGAACTGGTTCGGCTCACCCTCCGGATTCTATCCGATCCGATCCGGTCTCGAAATGATTGATTTACTAAATAGTTAAGCAACTTTGGTCCCAAGAATATATACAATAGTTAAATTGTAAATGTAAAATATTATTTAAATATTCTGTAGATAAAAATCATTTAATCAAATCTTTTTAAAATCAAATGTAGTAATTAAGTATTTTTTTTATAAATTTTTTTTTTCATCAAAATTTGATGAACTCTAAACACCTAGTAAGTCTTGTCTAAACTATTAATTCATGAGTTTTTATCGGAAGGACCATCGGGTACCCGGAGCTTTATGATTTGTTCATTTAATTTTTAACACCTTAGTTCACAGTACGTTTCTTATTTTTATGGAGTGTATCTTATATTTGGGGATAATTGTTAGTGGTTGTAAGTGAAGGAGTGAAAATATTTATGAGGTTGTATCGTGATTCCTCATATTTGGGGAAATACGGATAATCACAATACAACCCCCATAATTTTTTTTAATTAAAAGTGATTGTGAATGGAAAAAAGAAAAAGTATAATAATAAAAATATTAATATTTTATTGAAAGATATAGTAAAAAAAGTAGTGTTTTTAGTTTAAATACAAGGATGTGATTAAGAAAGCTAAACTATGCGACATCATCGAAACCTCCATTCAAACCATATGGCAAAGAAATAATCTTTGTTAACTTGGATAAAACGGGTGTTTGAAGTTGGATGTATGTGATTTTGGGTGATTGTCATGGTGGGAGCACTAAAAAATGTTGATGTGTAATGGTGACCAATTACTTTTCTAACAATTTTTACTACCACATCTTTATACAGGGGTGGAACTATGTGTAATAAAGGGTAAAGTGACCCGAATGATTGTTTAGTTTTATATAACATATGTATAGTAGAATTTAAAGTGACCCCCGTATATGATCCGCCGTTATACATGCTCTCTCGCTTCTTGTTTTACCATATGTAAGGTTATGTTTAGTGGTTTTAACCCTTCACACGGTAGGACTTGACTACATCATCATCTATGACCATGACGTAGTATAATAACATTTCGCATGGTGAAATTTTTAACGTCACTTGAACACTCACCTTGCATGCCGCTGCCAAAGTTCAACCATTGTATCCTTTTTTTGACATTTACCCAACTGCTATAACATAACAAGTAATAAACTACAAAAATTACATTTTTTTTTCGTTTATAAATGATGTAAAAGATTACATATCTTCTTCTTTTTTTAACGGATATCTGTTCATGTTTTATTGGACAACCTATAAAATAATACTGTTATTTTTATTTATTTATATAAAAAGGAGAGAAACTAAAATAGTAATAAGTTAAAGATGGCAAAGTGAAAGAAAATCATCATAGTAGTTGAAAAAGTAAAAGATATTGATACAAAATGAGGTAGATATTGATACAAAATGAGGTGAGGTGAGGTGAGGTGAGGTGAATTGAAAGGTGATAACGTGAAATAAAACAACTGCGAATGATACAATGGTCACTACTTACATTCACTGTCATCTTTCACATTTTATTTTATTTTTTATTATCTTTTAGATACAAGTAATTTTTCATTAAAACATAAAACCTAAAATTAAACAATAAAACTAAACATTACATAATAATAAAAATACAACAAAAGCTGAGGTCGGCTAGATAATTGATGAGAGTATTTGTGATTCTAAAAATTATCTGTCTTGAGATCGTCTCTTGCTTCAACACGAATTTCAATTGTATCTTGTTAAATCATATCCATCTATCCGTTGAAAATCCATACTTTGTATTCTTCCTAGCTAGGCGAGTAGGCGTCATGACGGTTCTTAAACCCTCCTCGTCATGTTCTTAGGAGTTTCACAGGTACTTTACTCTTTGGTCGGGATATTCTTCCTAGCTAGGCGAGAATCAAAACCTACTTAGGAGAACACCTCAAAATATCCAAAACCGGCCATCATAAGGTACGTAAAACATCATGTCATTATTTTGCACACAGAATTGGGTAGCATTCATTTTGAAAATACCCACACTCATACAGGGTTTTGGTTGATCGTAGAGGTGATTATATATGTCATTAAGCTTCATTTACTTACTTGTCAAATTTTATCATAATAATCTTCCAGAAATGTTTATAATACTTATAGAAACATTATAAATCTAGAACAATACATGTTAGAAAATTATAAAATTAAAAGTTATTAATGAAACCTTATTGATTTAAACAATAAATAATAAGAAAATATAATTTAAACATTGCCAGTTATGGATCCTTAGAGATAGCCATTTACCCGTTCATAGTTCATAGTTCATAGTTCATAGTTCATAGTTCATAGTTCATAGTTCATAGTTCATAGTTCATAGTTCATAGTTCATAGTTCATAGTTCATAGTTCATAGTTCATAGTTCATAGTTCATAGTTCATAGTTCATAGTTCATAGTTCATAGTTCATAATTCATAGTTCATAGTTAAGGGGTTGTTGGAGTGACTAGAGCGCTCTTTTTATAGAGCACTTACTTTTGGACCTCTAACCATTGGGTTACTGGTTGCATTTTGAATATGGATTGGGGTTGGGTTTAAAGAACGGATTATGTTTTGGCATTAGGTTGAAATTTGGTTCAGAAATTGGGTGGTTCCACCCGACAAGTAACAATTACGGGGTTGTAATTGTTGAACTTATGAACCCCACAATGATTTAAGGTCAAAAATTAAACATGTTGTCTTTAACAGAATAGGGAGACCCAAAGATATAATTTTATAAGTAAAAAAAGTAAATATGTTGCGTTTAATTGAATAATAAAAACCAAAGATATAATTTCAAAAAGCTAATGATCAAACGTGTAATGCAAATCTATACGCATAATTAAACAATGTTTGAATTGTCACTTGTCGAAATTTTAAGTTTTTCCATTTTGTTTAGTTCGCCTCTCTCCTTCAACAAATATAGTAACTATGATACTATCTAAACTATTACCATATTAAAGAGAGAGATATACTAAAAACGAGCTTTTCTATTTAAAAACAAACATTAAAAAAAGTATAAGATATGGAAATTTCTCTAAAAACCTCGTTTTAAAATACGAACTATTTTAAAATTATTTTGTAAGTTTTTTAAGAATGATTTTAATAAATCGAAATAAAATTATTTATAAAAGCGAAAATGTTTAAAAAACAAATTTATATTATGAACATGATATTATTGTTGTTTCATTGAAATACTTATTTATAGTAACTCAATCACATCTTATATGAAAATCTTCTTCTATAAGTTTTATATGCTATTAGAAACTATTTGATATTTTATTTATTTAATTCGTGTATTACACGGGAAAATAGGTCAGCTATGACATAAACTTTTTGTAATTATAACAACTTTTTTTCTTATTGTGGTACATTGTAATTATAACAACATATCAAAAGCACTGGCATAAATATATGTTGAACTATGCTTTCGATTAAACAATCAACACCAAAAAATCAAACTAAATTGATTAAGTGATATCACACAACGAATTCAGTGATTGGATTTGAACAAGAAACACTGTGAAAGAGATGATGAAAACATACATCGGTTTACCTATTTATACACATAGTTAGTTTATTAGAAGTAAACTAACTATTAACAACCAGTTAACCACTAAACTATCACATTGACACAAATGACCCCAAAACTATGAATAATTGTCTGTATGGACACTAACCGAAGAATAACCATGCTTAACAATCTCTATCTTTATTTAAAGTAAGAAAATGAAAATCAAGCAATGCCCAAGATATCACATCAATGATTGAACTTTGACTGCCTTTGTTAACATATCAGTTGCATTGTCCATGGCATCCACGTACTCCACCTTTACCTCAGAGGAATTAATAACATCCCTAATAAAATGCAACTTTACAATTATATGATTGGTTCGATCATGAAACACTTGATGTTTAGACAAGTGTATAGCACTTTGATTATCACTAGATATCAAAGCATTTGACACACTTAGACCCAGATTAGAAACAAAACCCTTTAACCACATGGCTTCTTTGACTGCCTCAATCAAGGCTATATATTTAGTCTCAGTCATTGGCAAGGCTACTACATGTTGTAAAGAGGCTTTCCAACTTACAAGACTACTACAAACTTGAAACACATAGCTTGTTATAGATCTTCCTCTATCCATATCCTTAGCAAAGTTTGAATCTACATAACCATGGACTAGATTGCCTGCATAGTAATATTTGGCAAACACAAGACCAACTTCTTTAGTGCCATTAAGATATATTACAATCTATTTAACTGCATCTTGATATGGTTTCCCAAGTTTGCTTAAAAAAATGCTCACCAAACTTACAGCATACACAATATCTGGTCTTATGCAGAGCATAAGGTACATGAGACTACCAACTGCACTTGAGCAAGGAACCTTAGCCATATACTACACATCAAAGTCAGATTGAGGAGAATCTCTTGTAGACAAATTAAATTGTTGACTTGTAGGAGTCAGCACAGACTTTCTTTTACTCATACAAAAACTATCCAACACCTTCTTCATATAAGAACATTGAGATAGCTTCAGCAGACCAGCACCCCTATTCCTTGTAATCTCCATACCTAAAATCTATTTAGCTTCTCCCAACTCCTTATACTAAACTCTTTCATAAGCATTTGTTTTATGAGATGAATCTCAGAATTATCTTAACAAGCTACTAACATATCATTAACATAAAGTAACAAGTAAACAATAAGCCCAGATCTGCACACCATGTGATAAACATAGCTATCAAACTTACTTCTCATAAATCCTTATTTAACAATATAATCATCAAATCACTTATACTATTGTCTAGGGGATTGTTTCAATCCATACAATGATCTTTTTAAAAGGCACACCTTGTCTTTACTACCATCCACCTCAAAACCAACCGGCTGATCCATGTAAATGCTCTCATCTAAGTTCCCGTGTAAGAATGCAATATTAACATCTAATTGCTCTAACTCTAGATCAAAGGCAACAACTAATGTTAACATTACTCTGATAGATATGAGTTTTACAACAGGAGAATAGATTTCATGATAATTTATCCCAACTCTTTGAGTAAATCCTTTTGCAATAACTTGCCTTAAATCTAGGAGCTTCTACACTAGTTATTCCTTCTTTCAACTTGTAGATCCATTTACACTTCACCTGATCCTTAGGCTTATCCACTAAGACCAATGTGTTATTCATGTGTAAAGAATCCATCTCATCTGCCATAGCCTGCAACCACTGCTCTTTCTTATCATAATTCACAGCCTCTTCATAAGTCAGTGGTTCATATATGCTTTCAAACTCAACTACACTAAACACATAAACAGATAAACAATCATTGAATTTGAACTTGACCGGAGGAATTATCTGCCTTCTAGGTATATTTCTAGTAATGCTATAACTAGGATCATCCCCTTCAACACTACCACCAGAAGAAGACTGCTCACTCCCTCGATGGCTTATGCTTTCAACTTGGATTTCAGGGAATAATTCCACCTCAACCTAACTTTCATGGCCTCCTTTAGTACCTTGAACAACTTCACCTTGATCAACCACATCCTTGTAAACGAACCCTTCTTAAAACACTACATTTCGCTTATAATCACCTTAGGATGACCCTCATCCAACCTCCATAACCTAAAACCCTTAATTCCTTCAGGGTAGCCTAAGAAGATACATTTTTGAGCTCTTGGGTCAAGTTTCCCTTGGTTCATATGAGCATAAGCTACACACCCAAACACTCTCAAGTGATCATACCCAGGCTTACATCCTGACCATTTTTCCATTGGAGTGCACTTATTAATAGCAGCTGAAGGTGAAAAGATACGATGTAGTAGTCAATGTTTCTACCCAAAATTGTTTGGATAATCAAGTACTAGATAACAAGCATCTAACCTTATTTAAGAGCTTTTGTTCATCCTCTCCACAAGACCATTCTGTTGAGGTGTCCCTACAACTGAAATATGTCTTACAATGCCAATCTTTGCAAAATTGAGTAAATAGCCCATTGCAAAACTCCAAGCCATTATCAGTTCTAAGCTTCTTGATCTTCCTTTCTGTTTGTGTTTCAACTAATATCTTCCATTCTTTAAATCTTTGAAAGTTTCATCCTTGGTCTTTGACGGGTGGTCCATAGGACGACCCTTTATAATGCTAAAACATGAATTATCTCGCATTAAATAGTGTAATTATCTTGAATTAGATAACTACAAATGCTTATGTTTCAGGTATGTTAAGGAGCTAAAATTGAATAAAATGATATCGAGCATGGAATGGACGTGTGTGAAAAAGAAGAAGAGAAGAAACAAAATAATCAGGGTCTACCGTAACTTATGGTAGCTACCGTAAGTTACGGTAACCTATTTTGTTGAGTTTTCCCACCGTAAAGTAGTACACTCCCACCGTAGCAGTTTCATGGCTACCGTAACTTACGGTGGCCACCGTAAGTTACGGTAGAGGTGACGAACAAAGTGTAACTGCTCATTTAAAATCGTTTTAGGGAAGCCTTTTGGGATCATCTTGAGATCTGACGATTTTTGGGGGAGAAAAAGGGGCGATTTTAGCTGTCTGGCTGGAGTTCCAAATATTCTAAACAATTGATTCATGTTTTTGATTTGTATGAACATTAATCGGTGCGTGATGATGATGTATCGAGCCATGCTTGGCTAAACTTGTGGTGGTCATCCTAGATGTAAGGTTTGCTTTTGAAACACTATGTTTGTGCTTGAATTTCTAGAATAATAACTTTGAATGTTTGTTGAGTTATTATGGTGATTGGATATTTGTTGGTAAATTGTTGATTGTTGTTTGATGTTAACCCAAACCATACGTTCTTGGTGCCATTGGCAATTGAGATATCATGGGAAGGATTAGGGTTGGATAATTGTCAATTGATCATCGAGTAACAACCTCGCGTTTTACAATCCGAGTACTTAGTTCTCCTTCATCACAAACAACTAATCAATCACGAACCATGTCTATGTGGTTCTTTCTAGTAAGCATAAACATATGTGTGGATTAAAACCTGAAATCTAGGATGGTTGCTTGTCTTTAATCTGTTACAAAAGTACGTTTTGATTTGCAATTTACTTAGTTACTATTACTTTTTAAACCAAGACAATCCAACTATTGATAATTAGTTTTTACATTTTAGGGCAATTGTTAATCTACAAAACTATAAGATAAGCACATATACCACAAACTCCCTGTGTTCGATACCTTTTTACTACTGTCTTTGAGTTGTAATTTGGATTAAATTTTACGTGTACTGCGACTGCACGTCAAATTTTGGCGCCGTTGCCGGGGAGTAGTGCGCAACGTGTGTTTGTTTAGTGGTTTTGCTTTGTTATTTTCAGTGTTACGCTGGTTGTGTGTAGTGTGCAGGTGTTACAGGTGTATGCATACCAGGAAGTCACGTTCATCATCACCATTAGTGTTTGATCCAGAAATTGAAAGAGCTGCTCGTAGAAACCGGGTGTTACATCGACAAAACAAAATCAGTGGTTCACCAATAGCATCTACATCTCCCGTTCCACCACGGAACACAATGGATCCGCCTTCACCATCTCCTCCTACTGGTCAAACAACACCATCCAAACCTTTACCCAATCCTACATTACCACCTGAGACTAAACCAACCCATACCCCATTACCTACAAGTACCCAATCCGAACATACCTTTAGTTTTGACCCTTCAGCACCCATTCCGCCCTTTTCATATTTCTTCCCAACAACCGGTCAATCATCATCATCATCTAAACCGGTACCACCACCACAACCATATCAACCCAACCCATCCATATTTCACATTCCACCAACCTCTCAAGTGCAAACGGATGCACAATACCAACAACCGCAGGTTGTACAAACCGCGGGAGCAGGAGGAGCGGGTGTTGATAGTGGTTATGGTGATGAATTTGGGAGATACGAGGAAGAAGGATTCACGTATGAAGGAAATGCTGATCACGGAAATTATGCTTACAGTCATGGACAAGATATGCAAGGATATGGGAGACCACAACCACAAGTTGTGCAGCAGCAAATTGTGCCACAACAAATACACCCCCAAGTGAGGCCACATGGGCCACACTTTCAAGGGCAGATTCATCCACAACATGGGGGGGCAATCTTTCAACCACTGTTTCAGCAATTCGTGCCTACAGGACCACAAGTTCAAAGACCAATGGGCCCTCAGCGACCAAGAGTTAGGTTGGGTGTCCCACGAAGGCATAATTGGGACGCTGCTAGGGGTATTGAGGCACACTTCCGTCCAATCATCACAAATAATCCTTCACCAGTGGTCATACCTCAAAACAATCAAGGGAGAACGTTTGAAGTCCGAACAAATTCACTTCAAAGTTTGCCAAAGTACAAGGGGTTAGCAACGAAAGAACCTTATTTTCATTGGAAGCTTATGACTCAATTTGCAACACAATTGGTGGTCAAGGATTTTCTGCGGATGATGTTAAATTGGTGTTATTTCAGTTTTCATTGGAAGATAAGGCAAAGAGGTGGTTCTACACTTTGCCATCCGCTTCAATTTACACATGGGCTGAGATGCAACAAAGATTTTTGGAAGAGTTTTTCACAGCTCAAAAGACTAATGATGCTAGGAGAAGCTTGAGAAGCTTCCAACAACAACAAGGTGAAATGTTTCATGAGGCTTTCGAGCGGTTTAACTTGATGATCAAAAATTGTCCTCACCATGGAATTGAGTTATGGGAGTTGTTAAATGCTTTTCATGAGGGGCTTCATTCTGAAGATGTCCGGGATCTGATGTCTATCACAAATGGTACATTTGGTACAAATTATGAGCAAGATGATTGGGCATTTTTGGAACAAATGGCGGTTACATCAAAGAGGAAGGCTCAATCATCAAGACGAGCACGACCGGTCATTACACGAGCTCCAGTTCATGCGGTGGATGATGGTAATGTACAAGCTACAAATCAAGTTTACAATGTTTGTACAAATTGTAACAAGTTGGGGCATACTGTGGATTCTTGCACGGTAACTTTTGAACAAGTGGAGGAAGTGAATGCTATTCAAGGTCAAGGGTTTAGTGGAAGAAATTACAATATGAATTCAAATACCTATCATCGGGTTTGAGGAATCACCGAATTTTAGTTATGGGAATTCAGCCAATCAATCTAACCCAAATTTCCAAGGGAAGCCTCAAGGTAACTTTGTTCCTCGTCAACAATATCACAATTCTCAAGGAAATTTTAGAGGGGGAAACAATCAAGGATATCAAAAGCCTTTTCAACCATCGGGAAATGACCAAGGAAATGAGGCAAATCAATCTTCATCAAGTGGAGGTAATGAAGTGATGGAGATGCTAAAGTCCATGCAACAGGAGATGCAAAAGAGGAATCAATTGGATGATGCTAGAGCTCAAAAAGATGAAATTCGAGACAAAGCCATTCAATCATTGACCAATCAAATGGGGCAACTTGCAACGGATGTGGCGAACCTCAAGAAGAATAAAGGGCAACTTCCGAGTGACACCAAGGTAAATCCCTCTCACAGTTCTTCTCAAATATTCCTATTAACCATGTTAGTGTTTTGAGAAATGGAAAAGAATATAAAACATCATCTTCTCCCGTTTTAATCGAGGGGGTAGTTGAAGACATAACGGGTAATGAGAGTGATGAGGAAGAGAGTTCACCGGTTTTAAAAAATGATTCAAATGTTAAAAAACCGGAAGTGGGTGAGAGTAGTAAAAGAGTGATTAATAAAAATGAGCAAAATGAAAGTGAGCCGAATCAAATTCCTTTTCCTTCGGCTCTACTTGACCCGGGTAAGAAAAACTTTATTGTATCAAGGGGTCCCCAAAAAGAAGAAATGTGGGACATGTTTAAACAAGTTAAAATTAATCTTCCATTACTTGATGCAATAAAGCAAATACCCGCCTATGCAAAATTTTTAAAAGAATTGTGCACACAAAAGAGGCAAGAAAAGAAAAAAGTGCCTAAGCGGGTAAATGTTACCGGTCAAGTGAGTGCGGTTTTGAATGGGGAGCTTCCACCTAAGCTTCAAGATCCGGGCACGCCTTTGATAGACATTCAAGTTGGTAATTTTAAAATGGCAAAGGCATTGCTAGATCTTGGAGCCGGGGTGAGCATTTTACCGGGGGGCTTATATGACCAATATGATTTTGGTCCATTGGCATGGGTGGAGACAACGGTTGTTTTAGCCGATTTGTCTCATAAGTTACCCCGAGGGATGGTTAAAAATGTCATTGTTAAAATTGATGAGTTCTATTACCCGGTTGATTTCTTAGTTTTGGACTATTCAACTGCGGACCCAAGACAACCACAAAATGTCATCTTGGGTCGACCATTTTTGAGTACCGCTCATGCGGTGATTGATTGTAGGTTTGGTACGGTTGATATTACCTTTGGAAACCGGAAAATGCGTTTAAATGTTTTTACTAACATTTCTAATGCTATTGGTGTTGATGAGTGTTTCATGGCAGATTTGATTGATGGATGCAACCCTCATGAGTATGAAGAGGATAGCATAGACGTTTGTATGTGTGATTTTTCTGAACAGGTACATGCTTGTGCGATAAGGGTTGAAGAGGTGAAGCAAGATGCTATGGCATTGAAGGAAGGAAGACCACCATGGACTCATCAATTTGAGAGCTTACCGGTGGGAATTGATTCGGGAACCAAACCATCATTGGAGGTGCCACCAAAGGTGGAGCTTAAAGACTTGCCAAGCCACTTAAAGTATGCTTTTCTAGGGGATGATGATACATTACCGGTCATCATTGCCTCTAATTTGGAGATGGCTCAAGTGCAAGCTTTGTTGAAAGTGTTGAAAGAGAACAAAGGGGCTATTGGGTGGACGATTGCCGATCTCAAAGGAATTAGTCCATCAATTGTGATGCACAAGATTATTACCAATGAAGATGCAAAGCCCACAAGAGAAGCACAAAGGAGGTTGAATCCGAATTTAAGGGAGGTAGTTAAAAAGGAGGTAATTAAATGGTTAGATGCGGGAATTATTTACCCAATTTCGGATAGCTCTTGGGTAAGTCCTACTCAAGTGGTACCTAAGAAGTCCGGCATTCAAGTAGTCAAAGATGAAAATGGTGAACAAATAGCAACTCGACCCGTAACCGGGTGGCGAGTGTGCATTGACTACCGCAAATTGAATGCTGCCACTTCTAAGGATCATTTCCCACTTCCTTTTATTGACCAAATTATTGAAAAATTATCGGGTCAAAAATACTATTGTTTCTTAGATGGGTATTCGGGTTATAACCAAATTGCAATTCACCCGGATGACCAACACAAAACCACCTTCACTTGTCCATATGGTACTTTTGCTTTCAGGCGGATGCCATTCGGCTTGTGTAATGCACCGGCTACTTTCCAACGATGTATGATGAGCATCTTCTCGGACATGGTTGGAGAGTCGCTTGAAGTGTTTATGGATGATTTTTCAATATTTGGCACTAGTTTTGAATCTTGTCTCAACGAATTACAAAAAGTTTTAAAAAGATGTGTTGAGAAAAATTTGGTGCTAAGTTGGGAGAAAAGCCATTTCATGGTGCAAGAGGGAATTGTGTTGGGTCACGTGATTTCGGAGAGAGGTATGGAGGTGGATAAGGCAAAAATTCGGGTTATTTCATCATTGCCACCACCGAAAAATGTTAAGGGAGTAAGGTCATTTTTGGGGCATGCTGGTTTTTATAGACGATTTATTAAGGTTTTAGTGTCATTACAAAACCTTTATGTAATTTGTTATTGAAGGATGTTCCATTTGATTTTACTAATGAATGTTTGCAAGCGTTTAATGTTTTGAAGGAACACTTGGTCAAGGCTCCTATTTTGCAACCGCCAGATTGGTCAAAGCCATTTGAGATTATGTGTGATGCAAGTGACACGACAATTGGAGCGGTTTTAGGTCAAAGAGTTGACAAGAAACCGGTGGTGATCTATTATGCGAGCAAGACTTTATCCGAAGCGCAACTCAATTACACCACAACCGAAAAAGAATTATTAGCGGTGGTGTATGCTTTGGATAAGTTTCGTTCGTATATTTGGGGGAGCAAAGTGGTGGTATATTCGGATCATAGTGCGGTTCGTTACTTGATGGAGAAGAAAGATGCCAAGCCACGCTTGATTCGGTGGGTCCTTCTGTTACAAGAGTTTGATTTGGAAATTCGGGACAAGAAGGGAAGTGAAAACGTAGTGGCGGATCATTTATCCCGAATTCCGGTGGATAATGATGATGATTTTGGAGAGATAAACGAAAGATTTCCCGATGAGCAATTGATGTCGATTTCAACTATTCATGCACCGTGGTTCACCCATTATGTTAATTACCTAGCCACGGGGGTCATTCCGGATCATTGGACCAAGAAAAGAAGACAACAATTTATGGTCCAAGTGAAGCAATACATTTGGGATGAACCGGATCTTTTCAAGATTGGACCCGATCAAGTGATTAGAAGATGTGTGCCCGAAACGGAAGTGAAAGAAGTGCTTACCCATGCCCATTCATCCGCGTGTGGAGGGCACTTTAGTGGACACAAGACCGGCTATCGGGTGTTATCATGTGGGTTCTATTGGCCCACTATTTTCAAGGATGCTTGTGCGTTTGCCCGGAATTGTGTAAATTGCCAAAGGATGGGAAGTATCTCAAAGAGGGATGAAATGCCCCTACAACCAATCTTGGTTGTTGAAATTTTCGATGTTTGGGGCATCGACTTCATGGGTCCTTTCCCAAACTCTAATGGTTTCTTATACATTTTAGTAGCGGTGGATTATGTCTCTAAGTGGATTGAAGCGATTGCAACAAGAACAAACGATCACTCGGTTGTTTGTAAATTCGTTCAATCAAACATTTTCTCTCGTTTTGGCATTCCAAGAGTTATCATAAGTGATGGTGGCTCGCATTTCAAGAACTTCAACTTTGGAAAATTATTAAAGAGATATAGTGTGAATCATCGGATTGCTACACCTTACCATCCGCAAACGAGTGGACAAGTTGAAGTGTCTAACCGTCAAATCAAAGAAATTCTCATGAAGACGGTTAGAACAGATAGGAAAGATTGGTCGAGTAAGTTGGATGATGCGTTGTGGGCATATCGAACGGCTTACAAGACTCCGATTGGCACAACCCCTTATCGGATGGTGTATAGGAAGGGTTGTCATTTGCCAATGGAATTAGCACATCGAGCGCATTGGGCAGTGACGACGGTGAATGCGAGCTATGATGAAGCGGGAAAGGTGAGGAAGTTACAATTGAATGAATTAGAGGAGATTAGAGATGAGGCATATGAGTGTGCATCGGCTTACAAAGATAAACTTAAACGGGTACATGATGCCAAGTTAAGGAAAAAGTCTTTTGAGGAGGGTCAAAAGGTTTGGTTGTATAACTCAAGGCTCAAGATTTTCGCAGGCAAGCTTAAAAGCAAGTGGATGGGCCCGTACGTTATTCGACGAGTTGGGAAGTGTGGTGATGTAGAAATCCAAGATGAGAAAACTAACAAGGTACAAACGGTGAATGGGCATCGATTGAAGCCATACTTGGAAGGCAACGACATCAACAACGTAGAGCTTGACAATACGGGCTACATATTACGCCCGATCGATGAGAAACAACAATGAGAGGCCCAGGTTTGGGTAGTGTAAATATTTATTATTTTATTTATTTTATTTTTGTTTTGTCTGATTGTAAATTTTCGTTTTTTTAAAAAAAAAAAAAAATTTAAAGTTTGAAACCTACCTACCGTAACTTCAAACCACAACCAAACTCTCTCAAACTTCAAACCTCCATAGAATCTTCAAATCTCAACCAAATCAAGTGATTTTTGGGTCTAACCTAACTAGGATTTCACGTAGATTCTGATTTTGAGAAGAAAATTGTGAAAAAACGAAGTTTTCTGGTTCGAACTTCAAACCCTAAGTTCGAAAATTTTGGGGGTTTTCAAGCTTTTGGTACTTTTTGGCTTTTAACATCATCAATCAAAGGAAAATGGTACGCACTAAAGAAAGAATTGGAGCAAGTTCTTCTTCGTCTAGAGGTAAGGGCAAAGAACCAGAACAACCGAAGAAGAGGCAATATTTAGGAAGGGTAGATGATAGTGAAAGCGACGAGGAAGAGATGATGGATTTGGATTTAGGCAATAAACCGAAGTGGGAATCGGGTCCCCTAGAGGATCAACCGGAGAAGTGGCAACCGGTATTGTTTCATGACCGAATGAACTGGTTAAAGAATAAGGCTGCTGCATTTATCTGTGAAAGGGAAGTCAGAGAAGTTGAGTTCGGGCCCTTTAATGTATTTGCCCGGTTTCGCGCTTTAGGATGGGAGGCAGCACTCGGTTGTTATGACAAGGATAACAAGAATTTGTTTATGACCGAGATTCAAGAATGGATGGCAACGTTGAAATGCAACAGATATGATAGGCCATCACAGATGAAGTTAACCAGGGAGGTTAATGGGATTAGGTGGAGATGTCGTTTGAGACACTCCGAAAGTTAGCAAAATATGACAGTCTACCCGCTCGTGATTACATGGTTCCAAGCCTTGATGATCTACTGATTAAACCGGAGAAACATCCAAGGTGGAATGACATGTTGGCTACCTTGTTTTTGCCTGGTACCTACAGTGGCATTCTGTACCGGAGGAACTTGAAGATTGAAGCCAAATTGTTGCTGTCAATCTGCATTTTGAATGTCATTCCACGAAGAGGAGATAAGGAACAGGTGAGGTATTCGGAGGTGCCAGTCCTTTATTCATTGATTAACGGGTCGCCCCGATTTCCGATACGGTATTTAATTATGAACCATCTTTGGATATGTCGTAACAAAGTGGGGAGGAACATCATCCCGTATTGCCGGATTATCACGGGATTGTTGAAACAGTTTAAAGCAATCACTGCGGAGGATAAAGGAGCATTTAAGAGGCATAAGCCTCTGGAGATTAAAAAAATGGGTATTGGTTGGACCTACACTCAGTCGGAAAGATATCACAAGCTTAAATCGGAGGGTCAAAGATGGAGAGTACTGAAAGTTGATGCAAGGGCACTTTTACCGGGTGAAGAGGATGATCCAGAGAGTGGAGAGGAAGCCCCGAGTGGGGATGATGATTATGAGGATGAGCCTCATGGTGAGAATGTGCATGAGGGTCAAGGGGGTCCAGGTAGAGGACATGGTAGTGCTTTCTATGATTACACGGAGCGTTCATACACGCCAAACTGGGCTTACGATGGTACTATGCAAGAAGTTATCGAGAACCAACGTCCTCCAGCACCCATTTTTGATTCGTGGTCGGGCTCCGAACGAACTTTATTTGATCAACACACGATGATGAGTGCTAGTATGGAGCGAGCCTTAAAGCATAACTTTGATCGTCAAGAATCATGGAATCGTGCACATGCGTATTCCCATGAGGTGGAGATTAATAACCGGTATGAAGATGATCAAGCTCGGAGGATGCATGCAGACTGGCATGCAGGGCGGCCCGTGGTTGTGGATCCACCTCGGTGGATTATACGTCCCCACCCCCGTATGATGGAAGTGTATCGTATTCGACCCCGCCGCTCCATCATTCACAGTGGGTGGATCCACGTCAACAACGAGATGAGTCACAACAAGGTGGAAGTGGTAGTGGTGCATTTGCTTTCGGAGACTGGAATGAGATGATGTCTTCTATCTTCGGGCCTCCTCAGCCGCGCTACTACTAGTCAGGTCGTGTTATTCTTGTACATTTTGTGAATAGTTGTTGGTTTGTGGGTGGATGGGTGGAGTTTGCATTGATGTGTTGTTGGGTTGTGAGGGTGGTGGTGTGATGATATTTAAAAAAAAACATAAAAAAAAATTATAAAAAAAAAACCAAAAAGAAATCTGTGGGTAGAGATGCGAAGCTTAGGGTAATATTGTAGAAGTGGAGTGATCAATCCTTTCCAAAACCATACTTTGGGGACAATGTATCCCAAGTGTGGGGATGGGGGAAATTTTCAAGAAATTTTCAATTTTTAAGGAGTCATTTTTTTTTGTAATCAAGCTAAACATTGTGAGAATTTGAACACCTTGGATTAACTCCGAATGATACATCGGCAACCTTTAATCATTTTCATTCTTGGTGAGAGTTGAAGCCACACTTGTAGATAAATGACACATTTCTTTTTTGTGAGAGTGGCAATGGGTGGGGGTGCATTAGAACTTGTGCTTGAATACGATTCGAGGCCGTAGTTGAGACGTGAATGTGAAAAGAATAAGGGCATCTAGGTAGCCTTGTTGTTGATGTGTGTGAGTGTGGGATTTGGGGGGTTAGACCTCATAAATTATATATATGAGCTTGGTTGCGAGAGGGGCGGGGGTTTGGACACTTAGTTACCCAACTTTGTGCCTTAAAGACTATCGTTTGTTACCCTTCAGCCAGTTACCTACAAATTTACCCAACTTGACCTGGTCTTATAGTGTTAGTAGTTGTTCAGTTGTTTTTAATTATTTTCAATGTTATGTGAATGTTTGCGTGAAGATTTTGTGTTTGATTATTGTTAAAAAAAAGAAAAAAAAAGAAGAAAAAATGGAAAAAGCGATGAAAGAAAAAAAAAAGAAAAAAAAAAAGAGAAAACAAAGAAGAAAAAAAACAGAGATTGAAGTTGAGTTTTTTTTTTTTTTTTTTTATTTTTTTTATTTTTTATTATTATTTTTTTTTGGTCTTTAACACAAACACCCACACCCTTCTAAAGAAATCATCAACTAGTGATAGAAAATACCTTGCACCACCTGGTGATTCAGTCCTAGCTGGCCCTCATAAATCAGCATGGATGTAATCAAGAATTCTCTTAGTCTTGTGAACACCTTTATTAAACCTCACCTTATGAGACTTTCCCAAACACAGTGTTCACAAAACCCTGCATCACAATCCACTAATGAACCTACCAAGTGTTTTTTATTCAACTCAACTAAACTTGAGTACTTATGTGGTCCATCCTTCTATGCCATAAACTAGCCAAGCTTTCACTATTGTTGGCCATTTTAGTTGTTTAAGAGATTGTCTTTCCACCAAGGAAGTAAATGTTATTTTGCCTTTTTGTGCCAGACAAAACCACCATTGACCCCTTAACTATCTTAGCCTTACCATCTCTTAACACCACATGACACCCATCACTTTCAAACACCCCTAATGATATCATATTTCTTATGTAAGGCCCTGATCCCAGACACTCATAGTTGAACATTCATCGCACATGAAATATAAAACCTACGTTTAACATTTACCAAACAGTGTAGCTGAATTAATTTAACCAAACCATTTCATATATATAATTGCTTTTGCAAAACAATACAACATTGTTAATCGTTACAAAATATCATTTGTTCGTATTACAATGCAAAAACATCATCGCTATACAAAATGGACCATCGCTGCCCCCTCCCTCCACCTGCCCTCGCCAACCCCTCCCACCACCTGCTCCAGCCCCCCTCCCACCTCGCCCGCCGACCAGCCCCCCTCCTACCGCACCCGTCGACCCCCTCCCCACTCCTCGCCCACCAATTGCTTGTATGTATGGATGTGTATATATGTTGTATGTACTTATGGATGTGTGTGTGGTACAAGTCCAAGGAAACAAGTGTTAAAAAAATAGGTTTAATTTAATAGGTTTAAAAAATAGGTTTAATTTAATAGGTTTAAAAAATAGGTTAATTTAATTACAGAATATTTTTTTACCATTCTGCAGATGTTAAAAAACAGTCTTTTTCTTGCAGACTACAGATGTTTGGTCCACCTCTTCTGCTGCAGATGTGGTTCGCAGACTGTAGACATTTTCCTGCAGAAAAAATAAATAACACCATAATAAGGAACATAAAGAAAATATACATTAACATACATAACATCAGCATGTATAATATCATCACCCCTCATATAATCATCCTACATCACCTTCGGGTTCATCTCAAGTGAAAGTCTAAACTTCCTTTTTCCCTAAAATTCTAGAAAATATTCTAAGTCTTTAGGCGCATGAGCCCTATGCGGGTGCATGAGCACTATGCAGGCGCATGGGAAACTTTTGGGTGCTTGAGCACTATGTTGGTGCATGGCCAAACACTTAGACAGTTTGGACAACTTCCTAGGCGCATGGGTACTATGCAGGCACATCCTAACGTAGGCTCATGGACACCTGGGTGCATGGGCAGTTGGGCACATGGGGAGACTTAGTCAATTCAGGCATGATCCTAGGCACATGGGAACTATTTGGGCGTATGAACTTTAGGCACATGGGACTTAGGCGCATGAGCAACCAACTCTAACTAACCTATATAATTTCAGTCCTAAATTCATTTCCAACATGTTTAAGTTTAGTTCTTACACTCTAAGCAACAAAAACACATACATACCATAATCATAAAATCATATACACCCGAATCATACCCCACCCACATACACACACACACACCTGAACATATGGATGACATACCCACTTTTATAAAAACATACATACATGCATTTTCAGCCCTGAAGAAGTTTTAAAACATTTAAAATAGGGGATCTAGAACTCACCACTTGTAACTTCGAGTATGACTTCCTTCAAACCCGGATGCTATGAGTTCAAACACCTAGAAACCCACCAAAAACACACAACCAAACAAAAATATACATGTAAGCACATACCTAAGGTTATAATTAGCCAATACACTTAAAACATTGAATTCTCACCTTGAATCCGAATTCTTCTTTCTATTCTCTCTAAAACACGGTAATTCTTTGCTTTCTCTCTCAAGAAACCGTATGAAATAAGATGTGCAATAGGTATGGGCGGCCATGCCCACCTTTGAACAAAATTATGATAAACTTTGTCTCTTGCACAACTTTAACCCCTTTACTAGGGTTATTTCACTTTTCGAGATTTATATTCTTTATTTCTCATCTTTTAAAATTTTCGGGTGTTACAAGTCCACCCACCTTATATAGGTTTCATCCCCGAAACCTGTTTCTCCTCAAATAGACGTGGGTAATGTTGTCTTATTTCTTCTTTAGTCTCCCACGTTGACTCAGATCCCTTTCTATGCTTCCATTGTACTCGCACCAAGGAACCACTTAATTTCGTCTCATTTTCTCCTTTCTGATCGCCACTGGTTGCTCCACATAATTGAGTTGTTCATCCACTTCTATATCCTCCAGTGGTACAACGATATCTTCATCCATTAAACACTTCCGCAGATGAGATACATGGAATGTCGGGTGCATTTCACTTAATTCATCGGGTAACTCCAACCTATAGGCCACCTCTCCTACTTGAGCAATGATTTGGAAAGGCCTTTCAAGGTGAGACCTTTAGCATAACTCTATCGCTCACCTTGAACTCAATCAGTTTACGTCTCTTGATGGCATACGACTTTTGCCTATCTTTAGTTGCCTTCATAAAGGCCTTGATCTTCCCTAGTTTCTCAGTTGTAGCCTCGACCACCTCAATGATTTCTAACTCCTTTTGACCAATATCACCCCAACAAACGGGTGTTCTACATCTCCTACCGTATAACATCTCATAAGGTGGCATACCAATGCTGGCATGATAACTGTTATTGTATGAGAATTCAGCTAATGGTAAGTGGTCATCCCAACTTCCTCCAAAATCGATGACGCATGCCCGAAGTATATCTTCGAGCGTCCGAATGGTTCTCTCCGACTGACCATCCGTCTGTGGATAATAAGTCATGCTAATGTCTAACCTCGTTCCCATAGCATCATGAAATCTCTTCCAGAACTTGGATGTAAACCGAGTGTCATGATTAGAAATAATAGACACCGGCACACCCTGACGAGTCACATATCCTTGATGAATAAATCCGCTAACCACTCGGATGAATACGTTTCACGCATCGGTAGGAAGTGGGAACTCTTCGTCAGAGGTCCACTCTCACCCATCTGGCATCGTACCCTTTCGTGGTACGTTGTAGCTTCGTAATACAATCCATGGTGATATACTCCCACTTCCACTCAGGTATATCCAAAGGTTGGATCTTCCTGTATGGCTTTTGATGCTCTGCCTTCACTTGCAAGCAGGTAATGCACTTACTCATATACTCTGCTACGTCGCGCTTCATACCCGGCCACCAATAATCTTTCTTTATATCCTGGTACACCTTAGTAGCACCAAGATGAATGGAGTATCGAGTCTTATGGTCTTCGTCCAAAATCTTTCCACGTAGATACCCATAACGAGGAATCCACATCCGTCCGAATCGGGTTCTAACACCGAGAGTGTTTTCTCCCAACTCTGTGACTAAACCTCTCATCCTTTTGGAGTTAAGGCGATCTTCTTTGAATGCCTCGCCTTGAAACCCCTTAACCTGCTTCATCTCTTCTGAGGTCATAACCAATTGATAAGCATTCACCCGAATTGGTTCAGGCCTCTCCTTTCGGCTAAGGGCATTTGCCACTACGTTGGCCTTGACCAGATGGTAATGGATGTTACAGTCATAATCCTTAATAAGTTCTAACCATCTCCTTTGCCTCATGTCCAAATCCTTCTGCTCGAAGAAGTACTTCAAGCTCTTGTGATTAGTGAAGATAGTGCACTTTTTCCCATACAGGTAGTGTCTCCAAATCTTTAATACGAATACCACAACTGCTAGCTCCAAGTCATGAGTAAAGTATTTAACTTCATGAACCTTCAGTTATCCGGATGCGTATGCTATAACCTTCCCTCGTTGCATCAACACGAAAAGCAACCCCAAATAAGAAGCATCTGAATAGACCACCAAATCTTTGCCTCATGTTCAAATCCTTCTGCTCGAATAAGTACTTCAAGCATCAACACGAAGCTCTTGCTTCCTTCGGGTAATGACAAAACAGGAGCTTGAGTCAACCTTGCCTTTAACTCATCAAAAGCCTTCTATTGCTCTTGACCTCATACAAACTTCACATATTTACAAGTCAACTTAGTCAATGGAGAAGCTATCTTAGAGAAGTATTGAATGAATCCCCTATAATATCCCACCAATTAGGGCTGCAAACAAACTGAACATTCAACGAACAGTTCATGAACCCTTCGTCGGGAAGTTCATTTATGCTCATTCATTTATTAAATGAACGAACATGAACAAAAAATTTCATTCGTTTAGCTAAATGAACGAACACGAACAAAGGACTTGTTCATTCATTTATGTTCATGAACATTTGGTAATATGTTCATTAACGATCGTTCATTTATGTTCGTTCGGTTATGTTTGTTTGTGTTCATTCATTCTGTAGTTAAATTTTTATATATTTTTAATTACCTATAATTTTTAAAACTTAAATCCTTATAATATAATTGACTTGAGTTTTCTATTCCAAATAGACTTGAAGCATCATATCAAATTAGGGCACCATATACCTTTCTTTCTCGGTCGCTACTTCCACCACTGCTTCCGCCACCTCCGTCGGACCACCACCGCTGCTTCCGTCAACCTCCATCGTTGCTTCTGCCAACATCCACCCATCGACACTTGACTACTGTAGTTGCGATTCAGCCGGTATGTAGAGTTCTCATATACATTTCTCATCTATTCTTCTTCATGAACTAATACTTCAAATTTGGGGTTAACATTATTTATGTTGTGATGACCGATGATTACTCACGTAAGTTAGTTGTAGAATGTCTTAAATCAAACGTTTTTTCCTTCATTGATTCATGTTATTGAAGCTACGGTCTTTGCTTAATTCCCCACCTTCAAATTCTTTTAAGATGTTGATTTTGGGGGAGAAATTGATCATAGCAGTAGGCATTGTTAATTTGTTATTGTTAAATGATTACTTTTTGTTCATTATTTGATTCAGGTTCTTTTGTGGTACTTTCTTTCGTTCGGTAGGCTCGTCTTTATTAAGGCTCCTTGATCACGTAAGCTTCTTTCTCTTTTGTTTCACTAGAGTTTGGTATTTCACTAGCATTTTCATGGTTATTAATTTATATACATTGCAGATGTCTGATGTTTCTTGTAGTGGCCCAACCCAAATTAATGAAGATGAACATTTAGACATACATTCACCATTTGAATCTTTTGAATTTCAGTCAAGTGCTGACACTCCGAGGATGGAAAGTAATTTAAATGTTGTTATTATAGATGAAGAAGCCAATGAAGCTTTATATGATACAACCGCTGATGTTGAACAAGCAAATGCTGCCAACAATGAATCAGATCCATTCACGAAAAAGAAAAGAAAAAAAACTTCTGTTAGTTGGGAACATTTTCGTGAGGTAACTTTAAAGGATGGAACTACAATGAACGAGTGGATTCGTTGTGGGGAGAAAGTAAAGAAATTTAAAGATGGAACAACCACACCAATGAATAGGCACATTAATTTATAGTGTCCAAAGTTACAAGCCATGAATAAAGGTAAATTAAAGAATGTTTTTCTAGGAAAATCAGATTCTTCAACATCGATTCAAAATTGGAAGTTTGATAATGCTAGAATGAGAGAGGTTATTTCTCATATGGTTATGGTTCATGAGTTACCATTCAACTTTGTCAAGTATGATCTTTTTAATGTGGTGATGAAAGAGGCTAACCCAACATTTACCAAGATCTCACGTATCACAGTAAAACAAGATTGTGTATCTAGTTATGAAATTGGAAGGAGAAGAATTCAAAAACTATTAAATACAGTTAATCGGGTTAGCATCACAACTGATATGTGGACATCAGTTCAGAATATTCATTACATGGTGGTCATATGCCACTTTGTTGACTCTAATTTTAAACTACATAATGCATTTTAAATATTGTTGATGTCCCTCCACCTTATTCTGGAATTCATATCTATGATTTTCTTTTCAAGTGTTTGAAAGAGTGGCACATTGAGACGAAGGTGGCTTCTTTGATGGTTGACAATGCTAGGACTAATGACGTGGTGGCTAAGAAGTTAATGTAAAGCTTGAATTTCTAAAAGAAGCTTGCTATTGATGGAAAGTTGTTTCATGTGCACTGTTGTGCACATATTCTCAACTTGTTAGTTCAAGATGGTTTATTAGAAATTAAATACATAATTCATAATGTTCGTGAAAGTGTGAAGCACATGACTGCCTCTGCGGGTCGAGTGCATCAGTTTTAAGAGCTTTGTAAGCAATTACTAATGTCAAAGAAGCATCTAATCTTAGATGTTAGTACTCAATGGAATGCAACATACGCTATGCTGTCAACAGCCTTTGAGTTTAAAGAAGTATTTTTGATTTACGTCGACCGAGAGCCTACGTACCATAATTTGCTAGTGATGATGATTGGAAAAAAGTTGAGGATGTTTGCTCATTCTTGGCATTTTTCAAAGAGACAACAAAAATAATTTCCGGTATTACTAACCTATTCTAATATTGATTGTAAATTCAAAGTAGTAAACATGCATTTTGGTACTTTGTTTTCATGAATTACTAATCTCTTTTAATGTTGATTTTTTTCTTATATTGTAGGCTCTATCCAACATCCAATGTATTTCTTAGTGTGTTATTCAGGATCAAAGAAACATTAGATGTTGTAGCTTTAAATGAAAATGACTGCATGAAAAGTATGGCTAAAGAGATGAAAATTAAGTTTGACAAGTATTGGGGTTCGTGTAATTTGTTCATTTCAATTGATGCTGTTATGGATCCAAGATACAAGATGAAGTTAGTTGACTTTGCTTTTAAAGCAATTTATCCCATAGAAAAAGCTCTTGAAGAGATTTGTTTGGTGAAATATTACTTAGAAGATTTGTTTAAAGAGTATGTTGAGGCTTATAAAGAGCTTGTTGGTTCTGAAGTAGGTACATCAAAAAGTGTAAATATTATGGATGGAAGTGGTTCTAGCTTTGGGACCTCAAGATTTGATAAGGATATCAAGACAGGTAGTGCTAAGTATGCTCAAATTTAAGAAGTGTTGATTGTTTTGAAAGTGTAAAGTCAAAATTAACAACTTATTTGGAAGGAGTGTACATTAGTGAGTCGGGTGTGCATTTTGATGCTTTAGGATGGTGGAAGGAGAATAAACTAAAGTATAGAATTTTATCTAAGATGGCTGCTGATATCTTAGCTATACCAATCACCACTATTGTTTCAGAATCAACATTTAGTGTAGGTGGGAGGACCATTGACCCACATCATTCTTTTAGGAACAAAGACGATAGATATGCTAACATGTGGAGGTGATTGGTATCCTCATTACTATAGATTGGAAAAGAAAAAGAGCAAGGTAATTATCTTATAGTTTCAACGTTAGTATTTGTTTTCTTGATATGAGTGATCCTTAATTTATTTAATACTTGTAGGAAAATGATGATATCGTATATATTGAGCTAACTTGATGATATTGGATAATTATCAAATGACTTTGGTGAGATTAGTCATTTCTTATGGAAAAGCATCAGTTAATTTCCTTACATATTTTATCTAACTTTTGTTTATTATCGATTTCAGGATGAGAAAAAATAGTAAATTAGAGATCAAATGAAGAACTTGAAGCTTAGCTATATGAAGAATTTAGTTATTTGAGACATTATTTTGTTTAACTTACGTTTATGTTACTTTTGTCAACTTTAGTCGGATAGTTTAGTCACGTACTTTGTGTTTATTTTGTGTGGATTTTATGTATTGTTTAGTTTGGGATGAAAATGGTAGTTTTACTTGTTTGTGTTCGTTAGTGTTCGTTTGTGTTACTTTGTGTTCATAAATGTTCATTTGTGTCCGTTACATATCCATTGTCGAACGAACACAAACGAACGTGAACATACAGGTTTTGTTAACAAATGAACACGAACACCAAATCTAGTTCGTTAATATGTTCAAAATAGTTCATGAACGTGTAAAATGTTAAACGAACAAACACGAACAAGGTCTTGTTCGTGTTCGTTCGGTTAGTTTCCAGCCCTACCGCTAATCCTAAGAAACTACTGATTTCAGATGGCGTCTTTGGAGACTTTCATTGCATCACAGCTTCTACCTTTGTCGGGTCCACCATAATTTCCTCAGGATTCATCACGTGACCCAAAAATTGAACTTCACACAACTAGAATGCTTACTTGGAGAATTTAACATACAACTTCTCCTTCCTCAGCGTCTCAACACCCCCTGCATGTGACTGACATGCTGCTCCTCGCTTTTTAAATAAATCAGGATATCATCAATGAATACAATCACTAATTTATCCAACATCAGCTGATACGCTCGATTCATCAAGTCCATAAAAGCAGCTGGCACGTTGGTTAAACCAAAAGACATAACGAGGAACTCATAGTGTCTGTAACGCGTACGAAAAGCTGTTTTAGGAACATCTTGCTCCTTCACCTTTAACTAATGGTAACCAGATCAAAGGTCTATCTTTAAGAACCAACTGGCACCTTGGAGCTGATCAAACTAGTCATCAATCCTTAGCAATGGGTATCGGTTCTTCACTGTCAACTTATTCAACTAACGGTAGTCGATGCACATCCTCATACTACCGTCCTTCTTGACAAATACGACAGGAGCACCCCATGGAGAGATACTCAGCTTAATGAATCTCTTATCAAGCAACTCTTGCAGTTGCTCAATCAATTCCTTCATCTTGGAGGGAGCTAAACGATACGGTTCCTTAGCAACAGGTTAAGCACCAGGTTTCAAATCAATCTGGAACTCGATCTCATGGCAACGGTGGCACACCTAATAAATCTTCTGGGAGCATATCAGGAAAGTCGCACACAACTGGTAGATTGGAAAATTGTGGTGTAGGTGTATCCACATCTTTCATGTAGGCCCGGTAGGCACTACATCCACGCCTCATGTACTTTCCTGCCACCGTCATTGAAATCACATTCAGAATCGTAGTGACTCGATCACCATAAATTGTCACTGAACTCCCGTCAGGTGCTGATAGTCGAATCATCTTCTTTCAACACACAATATTCACCTTGTAAGTCTCTAACCAGTCCATCCCTAGGACTACATCAAACCAGCCTAAGGTCGTTACAAACAGTCTAGTAGGGAACTTAAGACCTAGTTTGATGTCACAACCTTCTATCAGATCAACAACCCTAGTAGACTTACCTATGACAGTTTTTACATCGAAGGGCTTATCAATACTCCTACTACTAATAGAAAAATTAGCAGAGAAAGTAGCAAAAATAAAACTTTTACTAGCACTAAAATCAAACAACACAAAAGCTAGAGATTGGTTTACCAGAAACGTACTTGACACAATATCGGGGTCCGTCCTAGCCTCCTCCTGGGTCATTGTAAATGCCCTGGTGCTTGCCTTCTGCCCTTCATTCCCGGTCGTCTTCTTTGCCCCAGAACTCTCCGCCTGCGGCTTCTTGCAGTCCTTGTTTCATGTGACCCTCTTCGCGATAGTTATAAAACCTCCTCACCCTACAGTTCTTCACCACATATCCCGTCCTTCCACACCTGAAACAAGCATTGGATCTGTATCTACACTCCCTAGCATGTTCCTTCCCACACTTACCACACCTCTTTATCCCTACACTGGGTGTGACCACACACCGGTCATCCACCCGTGCACTCTTGTTGTTGGCCAGGGCACCACCCCGTCTAACTGTTTCCCGTTCCAGTTCCGGTCACCACCACCCTTCTTACTCCCCTCAGCAACCACCACTTCTCTTTCATCATATAGCGTACCCGCCAAATCAACCACCGACCTAAACGTACTCAGCCGAGCGGCGATTATGTGCCTACGAATATCCGCCGGCAAGCCCTGGATATACCTCTTAATCTTTCGTGACAAAGGTATCACCTGATCTGGCACTAGCCTTGCCATCTCATTGAACTTGGTGGTGTATTGTTGGTGTGTCATGGTTCCCGCCTCTAGCTGCAGGAACTCCCTCTCAACCTTATCAAGCTCACTAAAACTCCTCGATCACCAACTTTTTCAACTCACGCCACCTCATCCTACCAATCGCCCTACTACCCTCGGCCTGGATAATATTGTCCCACCAACACAAAACCGAGTCCACGAACGAGTGAGTGGAAAAATTCATCTTCTAATATTCCTAGCACTCGCTGATATCCAGTACAGCCTCCATCTCCCTCACCCATCGATGAGCAACAACAACAGTGCTATTGCCATCAAAAGCTTGGGGCTTGCATCTCTGGAATGCCCCATAGTTACAGCCTCATGTTGTCTCCTACATAGGCTCATCTTCTTCCTCATTACTAGAGACAACCGTCTCAGTCTCCTGTTTCTCTCTCTCTCTATCATGAGGACCTATTCCTTTCTTTCCTGTCACCTTCCTTTATAGCCTTAATCACTTCAGTCACCACAGATGGTAGGATCGTCTGCATGACCCGATGAACCTCCTCCATAACCTCCTCATTCACTGAGGCTCTCAGGTTAGCACTCTCATCCCCACTATCTGGATGAGGGGTCTCGGTCTCTTCATGAGCCGTCTCCTCGACTCTAGCCTTGCCTCTTGTGACCTATGGTCCAGCACCACGTCCATCACGACCTCCATCTTGAGAAGCCTTTGAAGCTCTATCTCCAGCCATCCTCTAAACACGATATAAGATCCAAACACCCACACAATCATTCAAGGTAATAGTTCGGTTTATGTCAAGAAGAGTAAGTTGTTAATTACAGTGGCCAGTTTGGTTAGCCACTTACTCTTCATACCCTAAGAATTTCATATCCTGACTACATCAGTATCTAAATCTACTAAGGAAAACATATCAAATAACATGCACACATAATACCGGTTAACATTAAAGAAAATACCTGATGGCACGTCGCTATTCGGACTGGCATCCTTCCATTTTGTCCCATTCTCAGTTTAGGTTTTGAAAGTATTTGCCCAATTCTATTAAACCTAGCTCTGATTCCAACTTGTAAGGCCCCGATACCGGGACACTCACAGTTGGATATTCATCGCACATAAAATATAAAACATACGTTTAACATTTACCAAACATCGCAGCGAAATTAATTTAAACAAACCATTTCATATATTTATAATTGCTTTTGCAAAAGAATACAACTTTTTAATCATTACAAAATATCATTTGTTCGCATTACAATACAAAAACATCATCGTTATATGAAATGGATGGCATCCAAAATAAACTAGGTAGCTATCCCATGCCATCCTCAGCAACTCTTATCTGTCAAATGGAAAATACATAAAAAATAAGCGTTGTTAAAGGAGTTCTAGTTTTATAAAACATATTATACTTTACCTTTGTTTAAAAACCGTTTCTGTACTTTCATATGTGATCATGCAACGTACATACAAATAGATAATCTTATTATTATTTTTCACCATCATTCGTTAACTTTCATTCGTACATCAATATACGTCATCGTTATCATTCGTTCTCATTCATTATCTTTCTTACCGTACATTTCGTACATTCATCATTATCTTTCACATCTCATCCGGACCAACGCCATAAGCTATACCTCAAACATAGGCACAAAGCTGGTACTAGGCCGAAGTCTATAAATAGATCCCTAACATTACGCACATAGCCTGGCACCAGGTGCGGGGCAAGCTTCAAGGATCCTATATGTTTGGTCAGTCACAAAGACTAGACCCATGTGTGTATCCTTATGAGTTAACTAAACCACACACAGTTGAGCTAACAACATTTTAGAGTTGTGCACCACCTTTCATTTGCTTGTAAGACTTTACATTCATCCCTTTGTTCATACTTACATTCATTCATTCTTTATGTTTCTCTTTTCATTACCATTAACCTCCGCTTTTCATTACATATAACTTTATGTTTATTAATATTAACATATCACGCAAAGCCACAGAAATATACATAATAAGGAACATAAAGAAAACATACATAACATCAACATATATAACATCATCACCCCTCATATAATCATCCTAGATAACCTCCAAAACATCCCAAGTCAAAACCTAAAACTTTCTTTTTCACCAAAATTCCTAAAAATATTCTAAGTCTTTAGGCGCATGAACACTATGGAGGTGCATGGGAACACTTAGGCACATGGAAAACTTCTAGGCGCATGAGCATTATGTAGGCACATGGCTAAACACTTAGCCAGTTTGGGCAACTTTGTAGGTGCATGGGTACTATGCAGGCGCATGGACCCGACTTAAGGGCATTGGCACCTGGGCGCATGAGCAATTGAGTGCATGGGGACACTCAGTCAATTCAGGCATGACCCCAGGCGCATGAGAACTATTTGAGCGTATAAACTTCATGCGCATGGGACTTAGGCGCATGAGCAACCAACTCTAACTATCCAACATAATTTTAGTCCCAAATCTATTTCTAACATGTTTTAAGCTTAGTTATTACACTCTAAGCAACATAAACACATAAATAACATAATCATAACATCATATACACCCGAATCATACCCCACCCACATACACACACCTGAACATATGGGTGACATACCCACTTTTATAAAAACATACATACATGCGTTTCCAGCCCTAAAAAAGTTTTAAACATTTAAAATAGGGTATCTAAAACTCACCTCTTGCAACATGCCTACATTCATTTCTAGCCCAAAGAAGTTTTAAACATTTAAAAGATGTTTTAACCCGGATGCTATGAGTTCAAACACCTAGAAGCCCACCAAAAACACACAACTAAACACAAATACACATATAAGCCCCAAGCTATAATCAGCCAAGAACACTTAAAACATCGAATTCTTACCTTGTATCCAAATTCTTCTTGCTCTTCTCTCTAAAACCCGATAATTCTTTGCTTTCTCTCTCTAGAAACCGTATGAAATGAGTGTGGAGTAGGTGTGGCGGCCATGCCCACCTTTTTGAACAAAATTATAACAGACTTTGTCTCTTGCATAACTTTAACCCCTCCACTAGGGTTATTTCACTTGTCTTCACTTAGATTCTTTATTTATCATCTTTTAAAATTTCCGGATATTACATTTTCTCAAGTTAGGAATGTACCAGACATTGGATAAGCACACTTGTGAACCATTATTTAGTTTAAGATTCAGACTCCCAATTCCTTTAATCTCACAAGGCCTGTCATCACCAAGTTATACAGTTCCTATATTCTCCATCTTCAAATTCTTGAATGATTATTTCATAGGACACATATGGTACGAGCACCCAGAGTCCAACAACCATTCTTGACCTCCTGACATCTTAGATACCACTAGAACATTCGTACTTTCATATCCTTCAGATGACTCTTCAGGAGAATAAGTGTTCTTGTTCTTAGTGTAATTAGAATCAGGTCTTTTCTTTATTTTTTTAGGGCAATCTCTCTTTAAGTGTTTTCTGAGTTGCTCAAATAACATTTTCTTTTGAATCTAGATTTTGACCTTGAGAATGACTTCCCCTTAGGAATTCTAACTTCGTGTCAACCTCTAAAATCAGTTCCATCTTCCTTCACATTCGCTTTCTTTTTCAGTTCCTTCGAATTGATAGCTGCAAGTACTTCTTCCATTGATAGAGTTTCTTGACCATACATGAGTGTATCAATAAAGTGTTCATATGAATAGGCAATGAAGTCAAGAATATAATTGCTTGATCTTCATCTTCCAATTCAACTTCAATATTTTCAAGGTCTAAAATCAACTTGTTGAACTCATCAATATGATCTTCAAACGGCTTACCATGTGAAATCTGAAAAGTATACAATCTCTTCTTCATATACAATCGATTAGCTAGCGATTTCATCATGTATAACTCTCTAATTTCGACCAAACATCTGCCGTTGTCATCTCTTTCGAATCTTCTCTGAGTACTTGATTCCCTAGACTCAAGATTATCGCACAATGAGCCTTTTCCATAATCTACTTCTTTTCTTTTTCTGACAGATTCGCTAGTAACTGATCTTCCCCTTTTAGAGCATCAACCACTACATTATGGACTAACAGAGCCCTCATTTTCATTCTCCACAAACTGAAATAATTCTTCCCATCAAATTTCTCTAAATCAAACTTGGTCGACACCATCGTCTTTTCCGATTGATCACCGTCTTCCTTCAATTCTTTGAACAGTTGAAGCCTTAGCTCTGACACAATTGTTGAACTATGCTTTAGATTAAACAATCAACACCAAAGCATCAAACTAAATTGATTAAACTATGAATAATTGTCTGCATGGACACTAACTCAAGAATAACCATACTTAACTATATAAATGCAACACAAGCTGCAATAGCATCCCTCACTGTTTCCCTAACAAATTTTAACCTATAGTTGTTAACGATATGAAGTTGACAGGTTAAGAAGTTGAAGGATTTTAAATTGTTGGGTTGAATACTTGAACATGAACGCTACCAACATATTTCGTGTGGAAACATTAACCTTAATCTGGATACACTTAAAATCATGCCATAATTAGTGTAAACCGTTTATAGTTCATTTGAGCATAGAAGTGTGGGTGATAGAGTACGATTTAAAACAACTAATGACGTGAGCTTTAATGGATTTTTGTATGATGTTTTTTGTTCGTTATCTTACATACTGATACTTAATATTAATCAATGTATCAAACTTTATTTGTTAATATTATTAAATAACTTACTATAAAACTTCAAATACAAACGTTTAATTAAGTAATGAATACGATAATTTTCGGCTAGGGGGACAAAATTTGGGTAGGGTAAAATCGATTAAAGTAAAAACAATAATTTATATTTGAAACGTTTAATATATCTCAAAATGTAATTAATAAATACAACAAAAAATAGCAGTTGTTAAAAATCTCTTACCTGTTTTCATGTTTTAGAAATGCATGAGTTTAAAAAAATCAAATTAACTATACACGGTTAGAAAGTTGAAAGACAAATTAAGTAAATTTCTTTTTTTTTTTCCTTTCATAAACCAATAAACAATCAATAAACTAGTAATAAAAATAATACACTATCAATAAAAATACATAATGAAAAATCAGTTTCAAATCTGGGCTTCTTAACATCTTGGTTTTTCTTATACATGCTCACTCGGACTGCCACTTCTATTGCAGGCCCACATTAAGACCAAAGGGTCTCTAAATACCCTAAGGGAGCGTTTAGTTGAAAGAATAGAATGAAATAAAATAAATTTAAGAAATTAGTATAAATTTTAAGTAAGATTATGTTTGAATGAGTAATGAAATGTAAAACCTAAAGAAATGTTTCACTTCAATTCCCTTGATTGTGGGATTTTAAATTCTCTTTAGGTGGAATGATTTTGAAATCCCACAACCAAAGGAATTTGAGGTGAAAACCAAAGGAATTTGAGGTGAAACATTCCATTGGGTTTTACATTTCCTCAAATCTCCATCTATAAACTAGGGTTGTTCGCGAGCCCAGCCGAATTGAGCGAACCTTTGCTTGTGCTTGCCTCGCTTCCAAACCACCCGAGCCGATCGGCTGGTTTACAACCGAGTGGAAAATTGAACGAGAATTTTTCGAGTGTTAAATTTTTGAGCGAGCGCAAACGACCGGTGAACAATTTATACAATCCAATTATCTTGTGTGTCATACAATTTATACAACAACAAATAAGGTTTAATGAATTAAAAAGTAATCATATTTCATTACATAATCTTTTCATGGATGACTGTGAATTCAAGGATCGCAATCAGGAATTATCAGTGTTGGTTCAAATCAAGTCAATGTTTGCGGAATCAATGTTGGCTTGGTTTAATTGTTTATATTAAATTTCAATATCAACAAAGATTCAAGAACACAGTGAAAGAAACACAATTAATGAATGAACAAAGTTTAAATTCAAATGTATTTCATTAAAACATGTTAATGATTACAAATAATGAATGAATGATATTGAATTTTGTGTTTAATGATGTGACGACTGCTAGGGTTTGGTTGTGTGATTTGACATGATGTTTTTCTGTTGTGGAATTGTCGTATTGTTGTTGTCGTCCTTTGATTCGAAACCTAGGATCCATATATATAGACAATGATATTTCTGTTAAGAAAATACCAGATCTCTTAGGATTTGAAATGATTCAGTTATGGAATCTCCGGATTTCTTGGGATTCACATAACAGACTTGTTGACTTGTAATACTTGTATTGTTTGAATACAAGGTTTGGACTCCGCATGAGTATTGTCTTCCGTAGTTGATTGTTCTTCCACAGGAAACTTGTTCTTCCAAAGCAAATTGGTTCTTCCGAAGCAATTGTTCTTCCGCAGGAAACTTGTTCTTCCGTAGGACTTGTTCTTCCAAAGGAAATGTTCTACCGAAGCAATTGTTCTTCCGTAGCAATCTGTTCTTCCAAAGCAAATTACACTCTTGATTCTTGATTTCTCATCCATTTCAAGAGCCTCAACTTTAGCCACTAGAGTATCTAGTCCGACTGCTTTGAGATCTATGGTGTTCTTGAATATGGATACAGTTTGCTTCCAACTTTCTGGTAAAGTATGGAGCATTTTCTTGTTCAGTTCCTCATTTGTGTATTTCAACTCTAGAATGTTCATTTCTGTAACAAGTTGCATAAACTTGTGGAGTTGTTGAGGAATTGATTCACCCTAAATATGATGAAATGTTTTATATTATGAACGCAGGGTGTCCTTCCTAATGCTTCGGATTTCATCACTCCCTTCACAGAGTGTATGAAGAATCTTCCACAAGTAATTTGCTGTTTTATAATTTTCACATCTTATCACTATTTCTTCTGGTAAAGCCATACTAAGTAAACTGTATGCTTTGATATCAACTTTAACCTTCTTAATATCATCAGGTGACAGATCTTTCGTGCTTATGGGTTGATTATTATCATTATAATCCAGCCCGAGGGTGGGTGGAATATAAGGACCTTCTGTTATGGAAACCCATAAGTTAGAATTTGTATAATTTACATGATTCCTGAACTTGATTTTCTAGGATTTGAAATTTGCTTTTGTTTCCAACTTCGGCGGTTGGTAAGATAATCCACCAAAGTTGCTCATGATTGGTTAAGATCTAAGATGTTAACTAATGAATTTGTTAAAGAGATAAGAATAAGTGTTGATTTGATCAGTAACTAAGATATGCTATTCAATTGATTTGAATATAGATCCAAGTTAAACGACAAATTAAATATCACACAGACTTTTGCTCAGAAAAGATAGATTCAATCAGTAAAAACTGATAAATCTAAAGATTCAGAAACATTTAAACACAACTAACACTGATAGATCAATTGATCTAAATCATGAGCACTTGGCTCTGATATCACCTATGAATTCAAGGATCGCAATCAGGAATTATCATCGTTGGTTGAAATCAAGTCAACGTTTGCAGAATCAACGTTGGCTTGGTTTAATTGTTTGTATTAAATTTCAATATCAACAAAGATTCAAGAACACAATGAAAGAAACATAATTAATGAATGAACAAAGTTTAAATTCAAATGTATTTCATTAAAACATGTTAATGATTACAAATAATGAACGAATGATATTGAATTATTTGTTTAATGATGTGACGGCTGCTAGGGTTTGGTTGTGTGATTTGACGTGATGTTTTTATGTTGTGGAATCATCGTATTGTTGTCGTCGTCTTTTGATTCTAAACCTAGGATCCATATATATAGACAATGATGTTTCTGTTAAGGAAACACCAGATCTCTTAGGATTTGAAATGATTCAGTTAAGGAATCTCCGGATTTCTTGGGATTCGTATAACTGACTTGTTGACTTGTAATACTTGTATTGTTTGAATACAAGTGTTTGGACTCCGCAGGAGTATTGTCTTCCATAGTTGATTGTTCTTCCACAGGAAACTTGTTCTTCCAAAGCAAACTAGTTCTTCCGAAACAATTGTTCTTCCGCAAGAAACTTGTTCTGTCGTAGGACTTGTTCTTCCGAAGGAAATGTTCTTCCGAAGCAATTGTTCTTCCATAGCAATCTTGTTCTTCCGAAGGAATCTTGTTCTTCCGAAGCAATTGTTCTCCTGTAGCAATTCTTCTTCCAAAGCAATTGTTCTTTCGTAGGAATCTTCACTTGGAATTCTCACTTCACTCCAGTTGATGGTTCATCCGCAGATGATCTTCGGATGTTTGTTACTTGTAAGAAACATATCTACGGAAGAACAAAATGTTCATCCGTAGATGTTTTTTACACTTAGTCAATTTCTAAAATTGACTAAGTATAATGTTTGTACCTGCAAACATACATAAATTAACACATATATATATGGGTTAGCCTATACATTTAATGCATACATAATAATGATTTATAACCATTCATTACATATATTAATTCAAGTACTAAGCCTATACAAAATGGACTAGATCTAATCATCCTAGACCTAGCATACTCCCCCTTAGGCTTAGATACTTGTAATCATTTCTTCAAAACTGAAAGCTCTTTTAATCTTGAAACCATTTTCTTATTGAAATATGATACTGCATCCTTTTGATCATCGTATTTGTACTTGATCTCCATTCTGCATATCCTTTGGAATGTCTCAAAAGTCAGCCCTGATACATCTTCTGTGGTGAGGGTTTTCACAACACATTGATTGTTAACAATTTCCAGCTCATCTTTTTCTGAGATTCTTAGTTCTGATATATCTTCAATGTTTGCTCCCTTCAGCATCCCAACATTATACCTTCTTCTCTTGTATGCTTTGGCATGCAGCTTATCCACAACTTGAATCATGTGCACATATAGACACAAGTCATTCTGAGCCCTTTCATCAGTTAGCTTTGGAAAGAATTTGTCATGAAGGTATGAAGTATAGCTAGGGTGGAGCAGTTTGATCTCTACTGGGTAAAAAATTCAGATTTTTTAGCTTTCTTTCCTTCTGCATTCCTCAGCAGCATTAATTCTTTGGTCTTCTCAACATATCCCCATTCTTTTATGGGATATGTATATTGATTCCCATCTATGCTTTTAACATTAGCTGACTTACTGCTTTGACATCCAACCCTCTTCAAGAACTCACCATCCACCATTGTAGAGGAGTTAGATTTTGTTCTTTTCATTTTTTGTAACCTTCTTTTATGCTCATCATCCTCTCTCTTGGCTTTCTTAAGCACATCATCTCTGAATTTTGTTTTTAGCTTTCCCACTAACACAGAGAAGTCTCTTCCTCTTGGGTGAATAGGATAGTTAGAAATAATCAAGCTTTGCAGATCTTTGATATCACATTTAGGTAGGCATAGTACTGATGCTATATCTTGGAAGTATTGAAACCTTCCAGATGTTCTCTTGATGATAGCATAATCCCATTCTTGATCATACTTCCATGCCATGTTTTTGTTGTCTTCCATAGAGGTTGGACTAGTGATGTGGTCAAACAATTCTATCAATGTAGGCTTCTTCTCTGTGATTTCCCTGACTGTTGCAGGAATGACTGCTCTTGGTTCTCTAATAAGTTTGTCCTTTTCTTTGTGTTGAGCTATGCTTTCAACTGTTACTGGTTCAGCTAGAGATTTGTTGTAATGACCAGGTTTTGGAGCTTCAGTTCTGAATCTGACTCTAGTATCAAGTTCAACATATATTACATGTTCCATCATTCTTCTTAGCTCAACAAAACTTCTTTCTTTAAGCTCACGAGCCTTATAGTTGTGACCCTGTAGCCACATACCATATTGTATTTGCTAAGCTTTGTTGTATCACAGTGACCTAGATCTTTATTGATTTTTTGAATGGCTTGAAAAGTGGTGAATGCTTTATAGTCACAATTTGGAATTATGAATCTGGCAAACTTAAACTCTTTTAGCATATCTTTCATCTCAGTCAAATTCATCCTTTCAACCATGTCAAATTGGAACCCATGATTGATCAGGGTCATAAACATAATTGATTCAGGCCTCTCTTTCATTATGTCTTTTGTTGTCAAAAGATCATCAATCTTTGATTCTTCTTGTTCTTTGTTAGAATCCTCTTCAGTCAGCTCTTTCCATTCAGCATCACTCCCAGCTTTATCAGCAGTAACTTGCTTTGATGTTGAAACATTCACCGAAGCAGTATGCTCTGAAGATGTATGCCTTGATCTTTTAGGTGAACCATCAACATTGATTACCTATTTCTTTGTAGAGCCTAAGTACTTTCTCTTTCCGGAATATAGAATCAGTTGCTTAGAGGATGTTGCAGGTTCTTTTGGTTGTACTGATGTAGTGGCAGACTTACATTTCAGGGCACTTATTTTTATCTTCAGCTCCTCAACCTTTTTATTCTTTCTTTGTACCTTAGCATGTTGTTCTTAAATAGTCTTGTTGGCTTGGTTGCTCTCCAACACAAGCTTTTCTATTTCAGCCTTTTGTTTAGCAATAGATTCCATTTATTCTTCAACAAGATTCAGCAGAGCATCAATGACTTCATTGTTGTATTGAGCATCTTTTCTTAATCTTGTGATGATTGCTTTTTGCTGCATCAGCTGAACATCCTTTTTTTTTACAATCCCTTTCAACTCTTGAATTCTTTTCTTTCTACAGTTAGACTTTATCACAAGCTTGTTGTATTCAGCTACCAGATAGATTTTGCTTACTGGGATGTCCTCATCACTGATGTCATCTTCATCATAGGCAATCACTTCCTCACACTTATCTTCTTCTTCTTCTTGTTGATCAACAATTTCATCTTTATGATCTTCAGTATGAGTCACACTTGCTGAATTGGAGCATTCCTCTTTTGCTTGAACAGGTTCATCTTGATGAGTTTGTTGTTGTTGCTAATTGACAATGACTGGTGAAACTGGTTCAGTCTCATTTGAATGAACAAGAGATTCAGTCTTGGATAATGATAATTGAACAGTATTGGCTTGTGAGACTAAGATTGTTTCCCCTGTGTGAAAGCTCTTTGTGGATGGCTATTCTGTAATTGGAGAGATAGGTTCTGTGTGTTGGCTAGCTGGTGATTGAAGAGTAAGAGGATAGATTGGCTGAATGTCTTGACTGGATGAGGGAGATTGTTGAGAGTGAACATAGAGAATGGGTGAAATAGGTTGAGTGTTTTGACTTGTAGGTGAAGGGTGTTGTGGAGATTGATGTTGTTGGTGCATGGATGATAGATCTGGTGAGTGAGTGGCATGTATAGAGTTGGTTGCTGAACCCTCATGTTGATCTTCCCACACAAGCTCTTGGGGAATATTTGCATTAGCATCTACCACATGAGCAAACATGGGCATGTCTCCTCCTTCATACTTCCCAGATATTTTATTCAGAACAGATCTACCTAGGTGTGCTTGAACAAACATATTGTCATCTATAGCAGTCCCAGGCAGATTAGCATTGATGATCAATTGTAGAAACCTTGGAAACATATACATCTTGTCAGCCTTCTGTACTTTGATGTGAGCACATAAGCAGTTGAAGATGTACTTTGAGTAATTGTAGGTGCTTCCCTTAAAGACACCAATAATGCCTGAAGGGATATGCCTTGAAAATCTGTCAAGTCCAGATTTCCTGTTTGAGATACACTTAAGATAAGTGTGGCAGAGAAATCTGTATGGCTTGAAGAGTCTTCCTTTCTTGATTTCTCCCTTCTCGAAGTCACCATTAAGAAATAATTTCTCTATGTATTCATTCTCGAACACATCAGGGTGACCAGCTTCTACATCTCCCAACTCAAGAACCCTTCTTATTGCCTGTTTATCCACTCTCAGTCTTTGATTCTTCACATCAGCCACAATAACTTGACCACCTTCTTCTATTGGGAGGAGTTCCAAAAATCAGTTATGTGTGATTAATGAATCACAGGTTCTGCTGATAAGGCATAGAATAGCCTAGATCTTCTTAGATATCAGATAATGTCTTGACACCCTTCTAAAACAGGTTCGTCAGGGTTAAGAAAGCACACACATTGTGCTCTCTCGCAAATCTATTATCCATCTTGAACACAGTGACTTGAGAGCAGAGATATATGTTTGTTTGATGTTTTGATTCGGTAATATTTGAATGTTATAGAAGGGGAAAAGTTTGTTGAGTGCGTGCTTTTCTAGGTCTGAAAAAGTGAATTGAAAAATCGAATAATGAATTTTGAAGTCAAAGAACATCATTTATACTTTCTCAGACACAATAATTTTATTTATTTAATGAAGTGGGACCCTCAACAATTTTTCTCTATTCTAAGTTCTTCCGCAGATCATCTACGGATTCCATAAATCATCTGCAGATGTCTTAACGACTTCTACTGATGAAGTATAACTTAAATTTTTATAGGTTACCAAACTATGAATTAAATTATATTTGTTGATCTTTGCTCATCCGTAGTTTACCAATCTACGGATGCACATTTAAATTTTCCACACTGTAGCTTCTGCTGATGCTTAAGACGACACTGTAGCATCTGCTGATGCTTAAGATGGCACTATGCAGAAAAACTTATTTTGTTGTATGGTCCAAGTCCATTGCTTAGAATCATTTATTGCTTTTGGATCTTGTTGACTCTGTATTCATGTCAATTGAGCACAAGTAAGTTTAAATGATTTAAAAAAAACTTCATGTATCCAGGAGTTAAGTTGGTGCTCAGGTTCCAATTCCTTCATATTGATAATGAAATAGACAAAGTTGTTGATTGATAAACTTATCTTCATGAATTTTACTCCCCCTAAATTTGTGATTAATGATGACAGTATGCATTTATCATAAATTTTTAAGAAGAATATCATGAGTATTATTTAACTGTATAATGATGAACAAACATATGTACACATATGATGGGATCAAACTATAATACTAAGCCTCTTCCCGATGAGTTATTTTGTTGAATTGATACCTGAACATAATTCTGATTGCAAGTATATTGTCCACTTAAATCCATACAAGAGCTAATGTATCAACTAGACATGTTGTTTATCATGCTTTCATTTTGATTAGGAAATAATTGTTATGGGCTTCACATTCAATTCACGAAGATTTTGTCCTCCCTTTGCAAGTCAAATCATCACTTTTTCACACTTAATAACTATGTACTTTAAGTTATAAGTTCTATCTTGAGATGCATTGGACATCTCATTAATGCATTGATATAAAAGCTCTAGGTTAATATACAATTGATCACATAGGATTCTTTTGAGAGCTTAGATATGATCATCATCAGGTCACCAGGTCTTTACTCACGTAAAACAGAGGTACCTTTAACCTAGGTCTTTGTTTACACAAAACAGAGGAATGATAAGGATCATGATCTTTTCACCTTTGATAACTGATATACAATATGGTGATCGTACACACAGGTCTTTGTTTACATATAACAGAGGGTGTATGATTTGCAAAGATAGATATTATAAAGTGTCGGTACATAGTGTGCTTAGATGAGTGATTTGATCACATCATAATAAGACTCACTTTGTATCCTCAAAATGAAGTTTCCCACAAACATTCACTTTATATTATGTTTGGCATGCACTAAGTGTAGTTTTCACTCAAGATGAACCTACTCACATATCAAGAAACTTGCTCAGATTTAATGATATTTAAGAATTCAGGAATAAGCAAAGATATAGTGTACTATCATTTCCCATGCATATGTCATGCTGAAGTAGCATTACACACATTATTTTGTTTGTTTAAATTGATTAATCTAAGTTAATCATGCCCAGAGACTCAATTATAAAATTAAATCTGACTGAATCAAATGCTTTAATGAATAAATCAGCAAGCTGATTTGTTGTATCCACTTTGACTAACTTAATCAAACCCTTTTTGAGCAATCTTTTAGAGAATGATATCTTATCTCAATATGTTTTGTTTTACTATGTTGCACAGGATTAACAGTTATAAACATAGCAGCAGAATTGTCTATGTAAATTGAAGTTTAAAGGAAGTTGTAACCATAGTCAAGCAATTGATTTTGCAACCAAAGAACTTGAGAACAACCAGCTGAAGTAGCTATGTACTCAGCCTCAACTGTGGATACAGAGACATTGGTTTGTTTCTTGCACTGCCATGATACTAATCTTAGTCCGATGAATTGACATCCACCAGTTGTGGATTTTCTGTTATTGTTACAACCACCATAATCACTGTCTGAGTATGAGTAGAGTGTAAAGTCACCATCCTTTGGATACCAAAGACCAAGTCCTGGTTTTCCTTTGAGATATCTGAAGATCCTTTTCATAGCATTAAGATGAGACTCCTTTGGATCAGATTGGTACCTAGCGCACACACACACACACAACAAACATAATGTCAGGTCTACTGGCAGTTAAATACATAAGAGATCCTATCATTGATCTATATAATCTTTGATCAATGGATTTTCTTGAAGGGTTAGGTATAATCTTTTCAATTGTTGAGGCTGGTGTATTGCATGAAGATGTATCAGCAAGATTATATTTCTTCAAGATTTGATGCATGTATTTTTCTTGATTGATGAATATCCCATCTGCTTTTTGATGAACTTGAAGACCAAGAAAGAAAGTTAATTCTCCTATTGAGCTCATTTGAAATTCTGATTTCAACAAATCTTCAAAACTTACACACAATCTCTTATTAGTTAGTCCAAATATAATGTTATCAACATATATTTGAACAACTAAGAGATCTTGATGTTTTTGTTTGAGAAAGAGTGTCTGATCAATGGTTCCCCTTTTGTAGCTGTGCTTGAGCAGAAAGATGATAGTGTTTCATACCATTTTCTTGGTGCTTGGTGAAGACCATACAAGGATTTGTGAAGCTTGTATACCCTATGAGGATAATGAGGATCTTCAAAACCAGGGGATTGTGACACATAAACTTACTAATCAATTTTCCTATATAGGAATGCACACTTGACATCCATCTGATACACAGTGAACTTCTTGTATGATGCATAAGCTAGGAACACTCTTATGTCTTCAATTCTTGCAACTGGTGCAAAAACTTCATCATAGTCTATTCCCTCTTCTTGTGTGTATCCTTGTGCAATCAACCTTGCTTTATTTCTTACAATAATCCCTCTATCATCCAGTTTGTTTTTGTGTAGCCACCTTGATCCAATAGGATGTTGGCCTTTAGGTAAACCAACTAGAGACCATACTTTTTGCTTTCTAAATTGTTGAAGCTCTTCTTTCATAGCTTCAATCTAGCTACTGTCTTTTAAAGCAACATTGATGTTTGGAGGAACCATTTATGAAAGAAAACAACTGAAAAGACAAATGTTAGCAGTACCATTTTGGCTTCTCGTAGTTCTCTTTGTAAGATCTCCAATGATGTTGTTGACTGGATGAGTATTGATTCTTGTTGATGGAGTTGATTCAACTGGAATAGATGATTCCAGGTTAGTCATATCCATTATTGCAGTTTGATCCAAACCAGGTTGAGAGTTTAGAAAGTAGTCAAAATGTTCAACATGTGGTGTTGAATGATCTTCAATGGCTTGATTATCAGTAGTATCATGATTGTCTTCTACAGGAGCTGTAGGGGCTTCTCCACAATCCGGTTTCTCTTCCTTAGGAGTTACAGGAACATCTCCGAAAGCATTTAGCTCTTCCATAGGAGTTACAGGAACTTCTCCGGATGATAAGTGAGGACTTGAAACATTTTCAATGTTTGTTGTATTCACTTAAGAGTATCGATCTGTTGCAGGGACAACATTCACATCTCCGGATGCATAGTGTTCATCTTCATATGTTGTGTCAGCAGCTGCTGTTGAAGTGTTTCCACCAGAGGATGTATGTATCCTTGGAGGATCAGTAGATAAAGTTACTTCATTCATGTGAGGTGGAACAAATGGATAACATACTTCATCAGATCCTGCAATGTTCAAATAATCATAGTTAAATGATTTAGTTAGAGTATCTATGTCAAACAACCATGATGAACCTTTAATAGATTTTGTGAACATAGATTCAACAAAGGATACATTAGGAGTTTCTTCCACAATGTTATGTTGTGGAATATAGATCTTGTAAGATTTAGATGTTGAAGAATATCCAACAAAGAAACCATCATATGCTTTTTCAGAAATTTTCCCAATGACTCTTTTATGTTTAAAATAGATACATGACACCCAAAAACTCTAAGATATCCTATGTATGGTTTTCTTTTAAACAAGAGCTCATAAGGAGTTTTGTTGTGTTCTTTGACAATTAATGTTCTGTTTTAAACATGCATGCAGTATTCACTGCCTCAGCCCAAAAGGTGATAGGCAATTGTGAATCAACTAGCATTGTTCTGGATGCTTCAATAAGAGTTCAATTTCTTCTTTCAGCAACTCCATTTTGTTGTGGTGTTCTTGGTGCACTGAATTGCCTTGCAATACCTTTATTCCTGCAAAAGGAATCCAGTTCAAAATTGACAAATTCAATACCATTGTCACTCCTAAAAAGTTTAACTTTTGTATCAAGTTGATTCTCAATCTTGATCACAAAGTCCATTAATGTTTCTGATGTTTCACTCTTTTGTTTTAAGAAAAAGATCCATGTAAATCTTGTGAAATCATCAACTATCACCAAACAATATTGCCTTTTCCCAATGCTCAACACATTGATATGACCAAACAGATCCATGTGAAACAATTTGAGTGGTGTAGTATTAGTATTGATAATTTTGGATTTATGTGACACTCTATGTTGTTTTCCTTTGTAACAAGAAGAATAGTGAGTTGAGCAATGAAATTCTTTCTTTGGCAATCCAATGACTAAGTCATTTTTCACCAATTTGTTCATGTTCTTCATATTAGAATGGACAAGCCTTCTGTGCCACAATTGAGATACATCTTTTGATAACTTAGATAGAAGGCATGTTTCATGTTTTGTGAGTGAGGTGTTGTTCATATCCAAAACATAAGTGTTTCCTTTTCTTGATGCTTTGAGAAGGACCCAATCTTCTGGAACAGAAAAACCTAGCTTAAAAATGTAATAGTTAGTATTATAAAAAAACATGGTATAATTTTGATCACAAATATGAGACACACTTAGTAAATTATACTATAAATTTTCATAATAATTCACTTTCTCAAACTTGAGTATACCATTTGTTATCATTCCTTCACCAACAATTTTACCTCCCTTTTTATCCCTACCAAATGCCACATAAGAAGGATTTTTATGTTTGAAATCATGGAGAAGTGAACAGTTTCATGTCATATGCCTGGAACAACCACTGTCAACATACCACTTGTTGTCAACTCTCCAATATTGTTCCTGCATTTAGAAATAAATCAATTAGAATTAACAACCCAAGCCTTAATTATCTTGGGTTTGCCAGCAGTGTCTAAAATAGTTACTTCTTAACGAATAAGTCTTGAAGTTTCAGATTTAGTTTTGCTTGATTCATTTTGAGTTGTTTCAGATGACGATGATTCTGTTGAAGGGGATGCTGATGAACTAGATTCTTGTTTCCTAATTTCTTCTTGATTCAGCTTATCTTTGTTCATTTGAGACTTTGATTTTGATGATGACCTTATGATTAAATGTCTCACAATCTTTTGTTTTTGAATGAGGTATATGAATTCCTTTTTCAAAATTATCAAAGAATACATCATCATCCTTTGTTTCCTTATCAGTCAAATCTACCCTTTTGTGAGGTGTTTTTGATTGCTGGAAAGTTGATCTTTTCTTTGATGGATGAGTACTTGAGGATGTTTTATCCTTTGATTTTGACTTTGATTTTTGTTCAGACTTCTTTAGTTTTGAACCCTTTTCACAATCAGTAGATTGAGTGTCTGATTCGAACTTATTGGATTCTTTCTTCTTTGTGCCTTTAGTCTTGTTCTTTTGTTGAAATAACATTCCTAAGTGGAATGGTTATTTTTGTTGCAGATAGCACGGTGTTTATTGAAGTAGCAGCAACGGTCATGTGATTGTTCATATTGAAAGCAGAACAGTAGCTACTAAAGTAACAATCTTCAGTATTATGGTTTTTCATGCACACCATTTGCAATACTTCTCATCTAATTCTTTCTCAAAATCATTCTTATGGTTTGCCAACTTTTGAGGTTTTTCATTCTTCTTCAGCTTTAGAGTAGATTCTTTCTTTTCCCCTTTATGCTTCTTTTGATTGTTTGTTGCTGAATTCCTCTTCCGTAGATCATCTACTGAATCAATATTAACTTCTACTGAAGTTTTCTTTTTCCCCAGATATGATACTAAAGAGAGGTTCTTTTTCCGCTGATGATCTGCTGATGCCTTTTTCCTTCATTTTTCCATGGATTTGTGTCTTTCCTTAGTGGAGGCAGACTTCTCATTTACTTTTGAAGACCTTCATTTAATTGAGCTATTCTCTTGCAGATGGTCTTCAGTATGTTTCTTTGTTTAGGGGGGTAAGGCAACTTTGTTTCTTCAAGCACTTTTGGAATCTTTGTTTCAAAAACAACATTCTTACCCTTATTGACAAGATCATTATCATGTTCGTTAGAATCATACAAGTTTTCTCACTCATCAAAGTCAAATTCTGAATTCAATTGATTAATCTTTTCTGATTCAAAAAACTCAGTTTCATTCACCTCGGATTTATTATCAATGTTTGGTTGATTAGAGCTAGTACCTATATTGGTGCTTGGCACAAAATGTTTTGACAGAGTATTTATTAGTGATTCAAGCAAAGGAACATAGTTATTATTAATAGGAGGTGACATAACATTATAACCCAACCCAAACCTGTTCTTTGATTCAATATGAGAGTTAATAATTTCTCATATTGCTGAGATGAAAGTTGAAACTTCTGAAGTTTCACTTCAGTTGATGCATGATCAGCCATTGATTTGGTTAAGGAAGTGGTCAGATGCTCAACTTGTGCTTTCAAACTGTAATTTTCAAAAACAATTTTGTCTAAATCCTTTTGTAAAGAGTTAATTTTTATTTGATATAAATTATATTCTCTTACATGAGATTCATTCAAAATCATTGTTTCTTTAACTTTATCAGCTAATTGTTGAGCATGGACTCTCTATCTTTCTACTTCCTCAACATATATTGATGAACATAATCTATCTCTTACCTCACTTGCCATGGGTGGAACTTTGTTTTCCATGTGAGCCATTAGAGCTTGATTTTCTTCTAAGACTTCCTTCTCATACAAACTCTAGTCACAAGTTCCATCTTGAAGAATGATCAACCCAGATTCTTTAGAGTTGCTAGTTCCTGCTGGTGTATTGGTGGCTGGTGGGGATGAGTTGGCCAGTTGTGGCTGTCTAAATAATCTTTGAGTTGATGAAGTTTGTTTGACCTGATGATTCTGATGTTGTGTTGAGTCCGCATTTTGTTGATTGCATTCTTTTGAAAAGTGTCCATAGAGATTGCACTTGAAGCATCTAACCTTTGACTTATCAACTCCAATTAGTGATGATTTACCTGCAGCAGCCAAATTCTTGTTTCTTTTTAGATATTTTTTGGCTCTATAAGCAATCATTGCCATTTTTCATTGAAGATCCATCTCCTCCACTACATCCAGAGGAAGTTCTTCTAAATCTTGTTGGCACATGTTGGCAGTGGGCAATGAACTTCCTAGGTAAGCTTGAAAGCTTGAACTGAAAGCTGCAAAAGTTGCCTTTTGTTCTTCAGAGTCTAGAATGACAGTGATAGACTCTGATTGATTGTTAGTTGATGGTTTTTCAGATGATTTATCTCTTTGATCATTTGTTCTTTCTTTCTCTTTTCTTGACTTACTTTGAGAAGATTTCTTAGGACATAGAAACTTACTTCCTCTTCATCTTCACTCAAAGTACAACAGTTATCACCAACATTACTGGACATGAAAGCACTTTCAGCACTTCTTGTTTCTTTAAAGTGATATGGTGATACTTGAGTTCTTACACTCTTGATTCTTGATTTCTCATCCATTTCAAGAGCCTCAACTTTAGCCACTAGAGTATCTAGTCCGACTATTTTGAGATCTATGGTGTTCTTGAACATGGATACAGTATGCTTCCAACTTTCTGGTAAAGTATGGAGCATTTTCTTGTTCAGTTTCTCATTTGTGTATTTCAACTCTAGAATGTTCATTTCTATAACAAGTTGCATAAACCTGTGGAGTTGTTGAGGAATTGATTCACCCCTATATGATGAAATGTTTATTGTGAACGCGGGGTGTCCTTCCTAATGCTTCGGATTTCATCACTCCCTTCACAAAGTGTATGAAGAATCTTCCACAAGTAATTTGCTGTTTTATAATTTTCACATCTGATCAATATTTCTTCTGGTAAAGCCATACTAAACAAACTGTATGCTTTGATATCAACTTTAACCTTCTTAATATCATCAGGTGACAGATCTTTCGTACTTATGGGTTGATTGTTATCATTATAATCTGGCCCGAGGGTGGGTGGAATATAAGGACCTTCTATTATGGAAACCCATAAGTCAGAATTTGTATAATTTACATGATTCCCGAACTTAATTTTCTAGGATTTAAAATCTGCTTTTGTTTTCAACTTCGGCAGTTGGTAAGATAATCCACCAAAGTTGCTCATGATTAGTTAAGATCTAAGATGTTAACTAATGAATTTGTTCAAGAGATAAGAATAAGTTGTTTATTTGATCAGTAACTAAAATATGCTATTCAATTGATTTGAATATAGATCCAAGTTAAACGACAGATTAAATATCACACAGACTTTTGCTTAGAAAAGATAGATTCAACCAGTAAAACGGATAAATCTAAAGATTCAGTAATAATTAAATACAACTAACACTGATAGATCAATTGATCTAAATCAATGAGCACTTAGCTCTAATACCACCTATGAACCCAAGGATCGCAATCAGAAATTATCATCGTTGGTTGAAATCAAGTCAATGTTTGCGGAATCAACGTTGGCTTGGTTTAATTATTTGTATTAAATTTTAATATCAACAAAGATTCAAGAACACAGTGAAAGAAACACAATTAATGAATGAACAAAGTTTAAATTCAAATGTATTTCATTAAAACATGTTAATGATTACAAATAATGAACGAATGATATTGAATTTTGTGTTTAATGATATGAAGGGTGCTAGGGTTTGGTTGTGTGATTTGACGTGATGTTTTTCTGTTGTGGAATCGTCGTATTGTTGTCGCCGTCCTTTGATTCGAAACCTAAGATCCATATATATAGACAATGATGTTTCTGTTAAGGAAACACCGGATCTCTTGGGATTTGAAATGAATCAGTTAAGGAATCTCCGGATTTCTTGGGATTCACATTACTGACTTGTTGACTTGTAATACTTGTATTGTTTGAATACAAGTGTTTAGACTCCACATGAGTATTGTCTTTCGTAGTTGATTGTTCTTCCACAGGAAACTTGTTCTTCCGAAGCAAATTGGTTCTTCCGAAGCAATTGTTCCTCTGCAGGACTTGTTCTTCCGAAGGAAATGTTGTTCCGAAGCAATTGTTCTTCTGTAGGAATCTTGTTCTTCCGAAGGAATCTTGTTCTTCTGAAGTAATTGTTATTCCAAAGCAATTGTTCTTCCGTAGGAATCTTCAGTTGGAATTGTCACTTCACTCCAGTTGATGGTTCATCCGCAAATGATCGTCGGATGTTTGTTACTTGTAAGAAACATATCTACAGAAGAACAAAGTGTTCATCCGTAGATGTTTCTTACACTTAGTCAATTTCTAAAATGACTAAGTATAATATTTGTACCTGAAAACATACATAAATCAACACATACATATATATCGGTTAACCTATACATTTAATGCATACACAATAATGAATTACAACCATTCATATAGATATTAATTCAAGTACTAAGCGTATACAAAATAGACTATATCTACTGATCCTAGACCTAACAATAACAATATGTTGTAGCTAACAATATATATAAGCCTATAGTTGATAAGGCGTAGAGCATATTACATATAACGATAATAGTAAGAGCGGGAGATAATCGAAATTTTTTTAAGAGTTTAGGATTTCACTTTTATATTTAATGTAAAATTCTTTATTAGGTTGATTGATCAAGTATGCATAAATATAAATATATGTTTGCATATAATGGATCAAATCTATTAGAGTGTTACGTATAAACTATATATACATATTAATTCGAGCCGAACCAAATCAAGCAGACCTTTGCTTGTGCTTGGCTCGTTTACATTTCGATCCATTCCAATCGGCTTGTTTACAACAGAGAAAAATTTGAACGAGCATTTTTCGAGCAAAAATTCAAACGAGCATGTTTTGAGCAAATTCCGAACGAACATCGAGCGAGCGTTAAACGGTTTAAACAACCCTACTTTAGACTAAATATACCGTTATTATGTGTTATGTCTGTTCATGGATAAATGAATGATGTGACAACCTGTACTTCGTGATTGCAACTAATGTTTTATTTAATGCGATTCATTCAGATTGTTACCTTCTTCTTCTTTGTTTATCCTAAGAGGAACATGCCTCCCTATATATGGGCCGCCATAGGACCCCGAAGCCCAGCCTACTTCAACATTAATCCATATTCAATTTTGACCCAGCAAAATTAAGTGTTGTGTTTAATTATGTTAGTTAAAAGTAATTATACATTTTCTACTTTTTTATTATAATAAATGTAATAATCTATATAAATTAATCTTTTAAAACATGATTGATGAATTTAAGACAATCTTTTGTCTCATTTTATAGATATTGATTAACCAAAATTTTTGAATGATATAAATTAGATAAAAAGGTTGAAAATTAATAATATCAGACATTAAACGCATAATGAAGTTTGTTTGTAATTTGGATACAAAATTATTATTGTTTGGATATAAATTATTGGATCAATTTCAAATATACCCCTATAAACTTAAAAAATATCATATATACTCGTACTATAATAAAAATATCATATATGACCTTAAAGCTAGTTAATTAGGTTTTCCTATTTTGATAAAAAAAAGTTTAAGAAATGACCATTTAACCTTATTTATTTAAACTCTGAAATTTCATATCTATTCATTTTTGTTTAAAGTTTTATATTTTCCTAAGAACGATAATTTTCTCAAAATATTTAAATTACCCTTATCGTTAAGATAAACATTATCAAAATTTTCAAGGTGTTACACCAACAACATTGTTGTTAACGTATTTTACCTCGTGATACAAGAGCAGAGAATGCAAGGAGGCAATAAGCTAGGTGGAGGAACTTAGTAAAATAAGTTGAATAAAATCTTTATGTAGGAGAAAAGACCGAGTTAAAACCTGCCTAAGGCAGTGTAATTGATTTATGTTTTTGTAACTTTAAACGCTATAGATGCATGAATATTTATAACACCAAGGTTTTAATTCAGTCTACTTTTATGGTTTTGAATGTTATGACTTCCCCTATGTATTGTTGTGATGTTGATACAACTAGTAGAGCATGTGAATTGGAGTGTGACACCATCTGTCATATGTATATTGACAAAATGATGGACCACTCGAATGCACATCTTACCGTCATGATCATCACTTACTACCAAATGCAAAAGAGTAATAAACAACCTCTTAAACGCTACCATGTGACAATTACTTCCTATGATAATTCAAATGTTATCAAGGACGTATAAAGATGTATTTGACATTCTTTTGATATAGCCATCATCATTTTCATTTTTTAAAAGAGCCTACCTAGTAAACTATTGTAATGTCCATAAAATGTTGAGGCTATGCTAGATGAATTGTTATAATTTGGTGTGGTTATTCGTTAGCACACGCCTTGGACCATCAAACGGGTTATCAAAATGTTGTGTAATCTGAAGCTCAAGAAAGGCTAGATCTAGTCCGCACAACTCTAAGGTTCAACCTTTCATTTGATGATTTAACAATCCAAACATAAATTAAATTTCTAGTTCTAATGGATCGTAAGATACCAAAGTGTAGTCTTCATTGACGTAATCACCTCTTCGAATTCTTTCCCACATCATTGTTCATGAGTAGTTATCACTATTATGATGAGCCACAAGTGTCTATTATAATTGTATTTAGCGAAAAGCCCAAAATTAAGGCGTTCATTCATGGGCAAACCATAGAGGAGACCAGGGGGCTCTTTTTTCATCGGTAGTGTTAAATTTTAGTCTAGTAGTGTAAATGTTTGGCCTGGTAGTGTAAATTTTTATATAAATATCGAGTCCCCCCCCTTAAAAATATTAATTTCGCCCCCGCCCCCTTTACGTGAATGTTCAACCTCTGCCACTGTGTGGATTTTATAGGGAATAAAGGCTTTTCTAGAGAATAAAGGCTTCACATTATAATTTAGTTGATCGAGTAATTGGGGATGACTTATGAGGAAAGCAAATGAGGATTTTATAGGAGGGCATCCATCTTTGTATTATTTGATCCTAGCTTCTTGCTAGTTATTTAAAAACATTCCTCATAGTTTCACAAATTTAAAATTCATGAGAAAGTAAGAATTGTACATTGTAGATAGGTATAGGAGGTTGTAATGGTCTATGGCGGTGGACCGACTATTATTATGGTTTAGGGAAACGAATGCCATGATGATTGATGGAGATAGTTTGACATCCAGTAATTTTTTGTTACAAAACTCTGATAGTTTCGTTAGGTCTTGCATACACATGTCGTGAGCACACACTAGTTGTCGTTGAACGTTGGTGCTAAGTTTGTTGGAGTTATCCCACTTGCGTTGTTATCGGACACGCTTGCTACGACGCACCGTTTGGGTAACTTTCCTTGCTCCACAGCTTGATCAGTGAGCTTGTGAGTCAGTCAGATAACTTGCTGAATAGTAGGGAGATTTGCAGCAGTAACCATGCTTTGTATCTCGGCACCAATCCACACAGATGGTGACACTTTGCCCCGGCATGATTGACCCGCCGAGCAAGAAAATTGAGCTTTATCTGTGTGGATTGGTGTCTGAGATACAAAGCATGGTTTGTGACATCCGTCACCTCAAGGTCCGTCGAACGACATAAATAACATGGAAATATTCTAATTAATCTTCCTTTTCTTCATGAACTCCTGCTTTACGGAATCATGTCTGCTTATTTTTCCCTTGTGCCTGTACTTCCTTCGAGAACGTGTGTTAAGCATAAAACTTTTATAAATTTCATCACCATTACCACCAAATATATCATTTTAATTTCGACCATTGTCATTAATAAAACCATTTTAGGCTATCAAATGCCATTAAACACGCTTTTAACCGTAATATAACGAACATTTTAAGATCGTAATCAACCGAAACAAATTTTTGGGAAACTCGAGGGTTAAAGTGCAGGGACTAAACTTGTAATTTTACAAACCTGGGCTGGGTATATAAACCCCATTCCCAGCCATTTATCCTCAACTTCATCTTCTTCACCTTCAACCTTTTCTCCACTTTTTCTCTCGATTTAGCACCAAAAAATCGTCACGTTTGTCGCGTTTTCACTACCAAATCTTGGGTATCATCGTGTGTACGCATTCCTAGCAGGTAGACAACCTTGTTCAACCAGTTTTTGGTTCGGTTTTATTGCTGCGATTTCTAGGGTTTCGGGTGCTCGGGTTCATCCGAGCACATGAGGTCGAGTGGGTGCGGGTGAGGTCTTTCTGCTTGTGTTTCATGTTTGTGTATGTTTGTTGAGTGTTTCTGGAGGTCCTCGTAGTATAAAACCCACGCTAGAGCAGCTCGGGGGCTGCTCAGCCCGACCACAGTCGCGATTCTGCAGTTCGGGCGACTGGGTCTGTCATGCGATTGAGCCGTGCGACTGAGTGAGTCGTGCGACTGAGTGAGTCGTGCGACTGAATCATGCGTCTGATTCTATCGTGCGACTGAGTTGTGCGACTAGGCAAGTCGTGCGACTGAGTCGGGCGACTGGGTGTTTGTATGCGATTGAGTCATGCGTATGAAAGATTGTGTGCGAGTGATCCAGGTGACCGACTGAGTGTATGCGATTGTGCGTGTTCGCACGACTGGAGTCCAATCGCACGAATGAAGGTTCATCGCACGAAAGTAGCTAATTTGCACGATTGAGGGTTGATTCGTGCGCATGGAGGTGGATCGTGCGAATGGGTGTGTTGTGTGGTGCGACTGAGTCCAATCGCACAAATGAAGGTTCAATCGCACGAAAGTAGCTAATTCGCACGATTGAAGGTTGATTCGTACGAATGGAAAGTGGGTCGAGCGTCTGGTCCCGTCGTGTGTCTGATGATGCGTGTGTCTGCTTGTGTGTGTGCTACCCACGACCGAACCGATACAACCCGAACCGACCAAACATTACTATACGCTTATACATGTCATTAATGCTTGACCATAACTGTCAATAGGTGTTTGACCGATCATTGCATTCAACTGTTGGAAATCTCGACCTTTCATATTTACCACTTAACATGTGAGTTTCGTGGCCCCTTTTTATGCTTATACTATTTTACAAACATTTACAAACATGGGGGAAAAGTATGCTCGCTCGTTTTCTATGCTGTATTACATATATACAATTTTCATACAAGGAATCAACGTGATACTGTGTTGCATGTACTTATCTGATACATGCTTGGGTCTGCTGTGTGGTTCTATCTTTGAAACTATTTAATTCCAGTGTGGGAACCGACGGTTAGGTATTGGTAGTACTACTGGGTTGACACCCCCACCCTCGTGTTGGTATACTAGTTAGTACCAACAATAGCCAGGTACGGGTCTTGGGTGAATATACGCCGACAATTTCTTTGTGTACGTCGCTAGGTTTGGTTGCAAAGCTCATGTCATGTGATTATACTTGTGTATATAACTGTATTCACGGTATTCCATATCATTTACTTTATACAGCATCACTTACACTTTTATTACTTAAACCTGCGAGCTCACCAACAATTTTGTTGACCATTTTGAGCATATCTTTTCAGGTGATCAAGCTAGCTGAGGTTCTAGGTGTGCTGCCTTAGTGGAGACCCTAGGGTGCATTTTTGGACTAAACATGTTTGACAAACAGTTATTTTGAACAATGTGGAACTATGTAAACAATTACAATCTTTTGAAACTTGTTCCCGGGTTGTGGGAAATTACATTACAATTTATCTTTATGTGATCATGTAAATCGCTTATTCTGTTATGCATATGGCTATGTTGTCGTGATCATCGACTATACACGACACAAGTCCCCTTGTTGTCGGTGTCGTCATGACACGCTTGTCATCATTTTATTATGCATCTCTATCGCTTACCATGTGTTATGACGATTCCCGTCTCGTCGCAACCGTGTTTCCGCTCTTAGCGGGGGTGTGACATGGTTACTGCTGCAAATCTCCCTACTATTCAGCAAGTTATCCGACTGACTCACAAGCTCATTGATCAAGCTGTGGAGCAAGGAAAGTAACCCAAACGGGGCATCGTAGCAAGTGTGTCCGATAAAAACATAAGTGGGATAACTCCAGCAATAAGGGCTCATCGTCCAGTAGCCAACCCCAGCAACATCAGCCACCACAACCACATCAGCAAAGGAAGTTTGATAACAAATGCAACTACAATCACTCATCTTCACCCTCCCAAGGACCGAGTGGTTTTGCGAGGGAAAAACCCCAGTGCATCCGATGAAACTACCACACATTGGTAGGTGTGAAAGTTTTCGATGCCAGGTTGTTAGAAAGGTTGGACACACGGTGAAGGATTGCCATGGGGAGTTGGTGAAGAAGGCCCGTAGCCCCAGCAGCCTCAAGAAACACCAAAAGGTTGCTTTGAGTGTGGAAAAGAAGGTCATTACAAGAGAAATTTCCCTTAATTAAAGAGGAATGGAAATGGAATTGGAAATGGTGGTAATAAAAACAATGGTGGTAATGGTGACAACAATGGTGGCACCAATGGTGGAGCCAAAGGGAAAGCCTTTGTTATGGGTTTAGGTGAGGCTCTAAACGATCCTACTACTGTTACTGGTAAATTCCCTGTTAATGGTCGTTTTGCTTCTGTACTGTTTGAAACTTGCGCCGATAGGAGTTTTATCTCTACTAAGTTTTGTAGCATCTTAAGTGACATGCCTTCTGTAATGGAGTCTAAGTATGTCGTAGAATTGGCTGATGGTAAGCAAATCTCCGTTACGCACATCCTTAAGAATTGCAAGATAGAACCCGCTGGTCATACCTTCGACATTGATCTCATGCCTATTACTCTTGGATGTTTCGATGTGCTCACATGCATGGACGGCTGTCCGAGAATCAAGCATAAGTGATTTGTCGTGAGAAGGTCATTCGCCTCTGATGGACGAGGAAATTCTTTTGGTTAAGGGCGAGAAGAGTGGTGTTGTCATAGGCATCATATCATTCATGAAGGCTCAGCAGTGGCTACGCAAGGGCCACTTAGCTATATTAGCTCTCATTTCCGACAAGCAACAAGAGGAAAAGAAAGTAGAGGATATTCTTGTGGTTCATGAATTTCCAAAGGTGTTTCCATAGGATCTTCCTGGACTACCACCTCATCCAAAGTCGAGTTTCAGATCAATTTGACTCCCGGAGCTGCTCTAATTGCGCGAGCACCTTACCGGTTAGCACCGAACGAACTGCATGAATTATCTACACAACTCCAGGAGCTATTGGATAAAGGGTTTATTCGACCGAGCTCATCTCCGTGGGGAGCACCTGTTCTTTTTGTTGAGATGAAAGATGGCATATTCCGAATGTGCATCGACTATAGGAGTTGAACAAAGTCATGGTCAAGAACCGATACCCTTTACCTCGTATCGATGACTTGTTTGATAAGCTTCAGGGATCAAGCTATTATTCAAAGATTGACTTGAGATCTTGTTATCACCAACTGAGAGTTCGAGAAGAAGACATATCCTAAACTACATTCCATACTCGTTATGGTCATTATGAGTTCTTGGTCATGCCTTTGGGTTGACTAATACACTAGCAGTGTTCATGGATCTCATGAACCGTGTATGCAAACCCTACCTTGATCATTTTGTTATTGTGTTTATTGATGACATATTGATCAATTCTAGGACCAAGGAGGAACATGAGGAACACCTACGTTTAATCTTGGAGCTACTTAGAAAGGAATAGTTGTATGCCAAATTTTCTAAGTGTGATTTCTGGATTTGTGAGGTGCAATTCTTGGGTCATATTGTTAAAGAGAAGGGAATACATGTGAGTCTTACAAAGATTGAGGCTATAAAGAACTGGTCGGTACCCAAGACGCCAAGTGAGATAAGACAATTTCTTAGACTAGCAGGGTACTATCAGCATTCCATTGAGGGATTTAAAAAAATCTCTCAACCTCTCACAGCTTTGACCCATAAAGGAACAACCTATAAATGGGGTGAAACATGACAAAGACTCTGTAGCGCACTGATACTATCATTACCTGAAGGAAGGGATGATTTTGGGTTTATTGTGATGCTTCTATCTAAGGACTTGGTTGTGTCCTGATGCAACATGACAAAGTAATAGCTTATGCCTAGCGACAACTGAAGGTAAATGAAAAGAACTACACAACTCATGAATTGGAGTTAGGAGTAGTGATCTTTGCTTAAAGATATGAGACATTACTTGTATGGTACCAAGTGCACCATTTACACCCATCATAAGAGTCTTCAGCATATCTTTGAGCAGAAAGAGCTTAACATAAGGCAACGACACAAGGTGGAATTTTTAAATGACTACGATTTTGCTATTAAATACCACCTGGGAAAGGCGAATGTAGTCATCGATGCCTTGAGTAGAAAGGAAACCGCTAAGCCTCGACGAGTGCGTGCTCTAAAACTAACGATTAGCACTCACTTGCCCGAACAAATTAAGGAAGCCCAAAACGAAGCCTTGAAAGGAGAGAATGTTGGAACTGAATCCTTATGCGGGATGGATAAATAGTTAGAAGTTAAATCCGATAGAATTTGGTATTTCATGGATAGACTTTGGGTACTTTTGCATAGGAATCTAAGAGACTTGGTTATGAGGTAAGCACACAAGTCCAAATATTCCATACGTCCTCGCTTTGACAAAATGTATCATGATATGAAGGCATACTACTGGTGGCCTAACATGAAGGCAGATGTAGCTACATACGTGACCAAATGCTTAACATGTTCTAAGGTTAAAATGAAATATCATAAACCATCTGGGTTACTACAACGACCTGAAATCCCCTTATGGAAGTGGGTACAAATATCCATGGACTTTATCATTAAGTAGCCTAGGACTTCTAGTTGTTAGGATCTGTGGGACTTAGAGGTTTTTCTGATCAGGCTCATTGGTTCTTTTGGTCCAACACTAGTGATTATGACGTGATATGGGTGATCGTGGATCGACTCACTAAGTCAGCTCACTTCTTGGCGATCAAGGAGACTGACAAAATGGACAAGTTAAACCTAATTTACTTGAAGGAGGTAGTTTCGAGACATGGTGTGCTGATCTCGATTATTTCTGATCGTGATGCTCATTTCACGTCTTATTTTTGGCAATCGTTATAGAAATCTTTGGGTACACGTATAGATACGAGCACCGCCTATCATCCGCAAATCGATGGTCAAAGTGAACGTACTATTCAAACTTTGGAAGAAATGTTGCGTGCTTGTGTGGTTGATTTTGGGAATAATTGGGAAGCTCATTTACCGTTGGTTAAGTTTTCTTAAAAAATAGTTATCATACTAGCATCATTTGAGGCATTGTATGGGCGAAAGTGTAGATTACCAGTTTGTTGGGCGGAGGTTGGTGATTGTCAATTGACTGGTCCTGAGTTGGTACATGAGACCATAGAGAAGATAGTACAGATACAAAACCGCATGGTTGCAACGCGAGACAGACAAAAGAGTTATGCGAACAAACGATGTAAACCTTTGGAGTTTCAAATCGGTGACAAAGTTTTGCTGAAAGTTTTAGCGTGGAAATGTGTAATTTGGTTTGGCAAGAGAGGCAAGCTTAATCCAAGATACGTTGGACCATTTGAGATTCTAGAAAGAATAAGTCCGGTGGCGTATCGATTGGACCTGCCTGATTCACTAAGCGGTGTTCACAATGTATTTTACGTCTTAAATATGAAGATGTGTCTATCTAACGAGACACTGATTGTACCACTCAAGGAAGTACAAGTAGATGATCAACTACGTTTTATTGAAGAACCGGTTGAAGTAATGGATTGTGAGGTCAAGACTCTTAAGAAAAGTAAGATACCTATAATAGAAGTTTGTTGGAATTCAAGGCCTGGGCCGGAATTCACGTGGGAACGTGAGGATCAGATGAAGCTTAAGTATCCTTATTTGTTCGAAATGATAGCAATAGCGGGGGAAGGTACTGATTAAATTTCGGGACGGAATTTCTTCAACATGGGGATGATGTGACAACTCACTTGATTTCGTTATGCCAATGCAGTAAACCAGGGATGTAGCACAACCATGTAACGCAATTTTTAGGACGAAAATTCTTTCAACATGGGGATAATGAGACATCTAATAATTTTCTATTACCAAACTTCGTTAGTTGCGTTAGATCTTGCAAACATGTGTCGTGAGCACACACTAGTTGTCATTGAACGTTGGTGACTTAATATTAATATTTATGATAAACAATAATAATCTAATTAATAATGTTGATTATTAGTTATGATTATGTGGTTCATGAATTTATAGAATTTATAGAATTTTAAATATTTTATTTTGTGAATTTTACGCGATAACGTGACAACGTATTATATATTGTAGAGAATATGTATAGAGGCTGAAGCAAACAAAGTCTTTCGGTATGCATGTTGCACAAGTACTAAAGAAGAATGCTTCGGAAGTTTCACACAAGTAATAGAAATATTCTAAGTGTGAAATCTTCCGAAACCAAGACCAATATCTTCCGAAGCCAAAGATAAAGTCTTCCGAAGCTTCAAAGACAAAGTCTTCCGAAGCTTCAAAGACAAAGTCTTCCAAAGCTCTACTCTTGAAGACAGATTTCTTCCGAAGACTTTTAACAAAATGCTTTATCTGATGTACTTTTCAATAAAGCTAGACCCCTTTCCGCTGCAACTCTATAAAGTCACCAACTTACATGAGTTAGTGAAAAGGTCCATGCTTTTGGTAACTGTACATTAAGGTCTTGAGTCTGTAAACTTTCTACTTCATGTACTTTATCCTTTTTGTAATAAATAAGGATGTGAGCTCTGGCATGTCATAGTCACAAAGTCAAAAAGGCAATCTGAATTTTTGACTCTACAATTGATTTTGTTTTATATCTAGTCAATTGTATCTAGCTGGCTTTCATAGTATGGCCGGTTGTAGGATGTGGTATAAGTATCTCATATTCTTGTAACTTTATCTTTATGCTTTGTAACACTTCTAATAGAACATTGAGAAGCAATATACTAGAATCTTGAAAACCATCTCCTTGTGTATCTTGCTCTTGTGTTCTATCTCTTAATTACTTGTGTTCTTAGTGTCTTTACTTGTGGTTAATCCAGTTCATTGTTTGATTAAGTTTAGTAACTCTCCTCTTTATGTTCTTGTGTTGTATTTGACCACTCTTCAACAGTCCTGCATTTGGTATCAAAGCTTTCAGGCTCTTGATATAAGATCTCACCATCTTAAGATCCCTCACTCACATAAATACTAATATTTTCAAATGGTAGACATTTCCAAAACTGATATGGAAACTGGAACCATGAACAAGTCCCTACCGATCACTCTTGATGACTTTGACACATGGTGTATGAGAATGGAAGGTTTCATAATGTCTCTAGACTCAAGCTCTAGACTCAAGAATGTAGGAGTCTGTTGAGAACGGACCTTACATACCAAGCACCCTTTCTGCCACTGGTGGTAGTATGATCCCCAATGCTCTCGCAAACTACTCTGATGAAGACAGGAAGAGAGTAGAGATTGATAGAAAAGCCATGACAGCCCTTCTGACTGCTCTTCCAAACTATGTATATAGAGGTTTCAAGAAATGCAAAACAGCTAAGCAGTTGTGGGATGCATTGAAACTAATGTATGAGGGTTCCTATGAAGCTAAGTAGAACAAAAAGGATCTCCTGAAGTAGTAGTTTCAAAACTTCACCTTCAAAGCAGGTGAAACCATGACTCAGAAATACTTCAGGTATGTTGAGATTGTTGATACCCTTGTGGATGGAGGAGTTCCTCTTGAGAACATGGACATTGTAAGGAAGTTCATGTCCTCACTTCCTAGGCAGTGGACACACTACTGTGTGGTGATCAAGAGGACTGAGAATCTCAAAACTCTCACTCTGATAGAGTTATATAGGATTCTTAGTGGCTACTAGATGGAGATGAACATGCAAGGTTCATCTGGCAACTCTAACAATCAAACGGGTTCAGCCCTGCATGTGGTTGAAAGGGATAGCATAGAACCCCAACATCATCTCATATGCTACCCTGACAACTCACCTAAGGGCCCTTTCATCACCTTCCTAAAGACACCAAGGGAGAACTACACTCAAGAAAGCCCATTCCAAGAGACAAGTTCTTCTCAAGCCTTTGTGTCTTTTGATGAAATTTGTGGAAACTTTCTTTTCACCCTTGAAGACCTGGATTGTATCCATCCAGATGATCTGGAGTACATGGAGATAGTCCAGTAGATGACTCTTCTCACTCATAGAGCCAAGAAATTTTACAAGCGGACTAGAAGGAAGTTTCCAAGCAATGCAACCAGTGGAAAGTTTGGCCTGGACAAAGGAAAAGTCAAGTGTTACAATTGTAACTTGATGGGCTACTTTGCCAGGGAGTGTAAGGCACCTAGAACAAATGGTGTCCAAACACAGTCCAGACCCAACTACACTGACAAAGCTCCGCAGAATGAGAAGCCAAAGCAGTAGGCTGCTGTTGCTATTGAAGATGGAGGCTTTGACTAGAGCTTTCAGGTGGAAGATGCTTCTCCAAACCAAGCACTGATGGCAGATCATGATGAAGCCAAGGTATTGGAACATCTTTGTACCCTTGAATGCGTTGCTAAAGTTAATAGATACAGGTCCTATAACTTGGAGATGAGATCTGATCTTGAGTCCTTAAATATTTTAAAAGCTAATTTTAGAAAGTCTGAAAATGATTATAAACTGAAGATAGAGGACTTAGAGAAAACAACTTCAGTTCTAAAACATGAGCATACATATTTTAGGACTCAAATCAAGGATCTCATAACCAAGCTAATAGAGTGCCAGGCTGAGCTTGTGATCAGCAAAGCCAGGGCGGACAAGTGTGTTCTTGAAGAAGAGACCTTCAAGAACATAATATCCTCATCCCTGCACAACAAAGTGTGCTATCAAAACAAGCAGCGACTAGGATCAAATAAGATAGCTCTTCCATACACAATCTTGTTTGTAAGATCACCTAGGTGTGGAACTAGTGAAGATGAGCTTCCTCTCATAGATCCATTGAGTGAAGAGGATGAAAAAGTGATAGTGAAGAATTCCTCTGAGAAGAGTGAAGAGGAGGATTCTAAGAAGGGCCACTATCCTTCTGAGGAGAAAAAGAATACTGTGATGACCAAGTCAATGAGGAAGAACTTGATCATGAAGAGCAAAAGAAAATCTAGGAAGGCTCAAGAGATCAAGGCTACTTTTGACTCTAAGCAGAAACAAGTTTTTATCTCTGCAGGGTTTGAAGTGGTAAAGATTGAAAACATCAACCTCAACTCTTCTGCTAAGAGTTCTGGTTCATGTTCAAATCATCTTGGTACCCTAAAGAAGACTGATCTGCTGTGTACCACTACTACACAGCCTGGACCATCAAACTCCAAGAACAGTCCTCAGCCCAAAAGGATTGTCTCAGCATGTGCAAAGATAAGGTGGAGAAAGGATGTGACCAAAGTCAGTCTTGTTCTCAGAAGGCTCTTGGGAAGAAGAAAAAGGAGTGTGTTATATGTGAGAGTATTACTTATCTTGCTAAGGATTGTCCATACAATCCTAAGGGTACTCTTCACATGATCAAACCAAAGACTTCCAAGAGTTCTAAAAAGATTCAAGCTTCGGAAGGAAAATCTGTTTCCTTCGAAAGCTCCAAAACCAAGAAGAAGGCAAGTGGAAAATTGCCTTCGGAAGAAAAGTTGGTCTCGGAAGGAAAGAATACTTCTGAAGCACTGAAGTCTGCCGCAGTGTTTGCAGAATCTTCTAAAGGTACAGTCATCAAAACTTCCGAAGCATCAAAAGCTTCCGAAGTGTTGAAGGTGAAGTCCAAGCTTCCAAAGGTGGTGTGGAAGTCTAAGAAAGACCAAGTGACTGAGAATTTTCCATCAACAACAGCTCAAGATCCTCCTAGCACAATAATAGGATGCATTACTGTTATATTACCTTCTATTTCTCTTAATGAACCCAAGACAAGTAAGGCTTGGGTTTCCAAATGTAGCTAATCTTTTTCTTTGTGCAGGGACAACTCAAGACAAACAGAAATGTCTGGATCATTGACAGTGGCTGTTCCAGGCACATGACAGACAATAGGTCATTACTCCAGAACTTTGAAAGGATTGATGGAGGGCCAGTTGCCTTTGGAGGAGATGAAGGTGGTTACATTTCTGGAAGGGAAAAGGTCACAAATGGTAAGCTTAGCATTGAAAAGGTAAACTTTGTCAAAGAGCTTGGGTACAATCTCCTAAGTGTATCCCAATTTTGTCATCAGATTCATAACATGCTCTTTACTGAGCATGAGTGTATTGTTCTCAAGCCCGGGGTGGTCATTCCTCATGAGCATATTCTGCTTAGAGCCCCCACGAAAGGGAACATGTACAAGATGGATCTGCAAGAAACATCTCCCTCTAAGGAAGTTTCATGCTTTTTGTGTAAAGCAAATAGTGATGAGTCTTTCCTATGGCATAAAAGAATGTGCCATGTAAACTTTAAAAACATGAATAAACTGATTAAGAATGATTTGGTAACTAGAATGCCAAAGAAAGAGTTTACTAGTGATGACCATTGTGTTGTATGCCTGAAAGGGAAGCAACATAAGGTATCTGATAAGCCTAAGGAAAGGAACTCCATCACTACACCCCTACACTTGTTACATATGGATCTCTTTGGCCCACCAGTGTAACGAGTCTAGGAAGGACCTCTTATTGCTTAGTGATCACAGATGACTTTACAAGATTCACTGGCGTCTTTTTCCTTAGAACTAAGGATGAGACTCCTGAGCATCTGAAGAATTTCATCTTAATGATTGAGAATCAATCTGATCACAAGGTCAAAATCATAAGATGTGATCAGGGAACTGAATTCAAAAACCAAATCCTTGATGCATTTTATGATGAAAAAGGTATTACAAGACAATACAATGCTCCCAGGACTCCTTAACAGAATGGTGTTGCTGAGAGGAGAAATAGGACATTGATTGAAGCTGCAAGAACTATGTTGTCTGACTCTAAACTGCCCATCACCTTTTGGGCAGAGGCAGTCAACACTGCTTGCTATGTGCAGAGCAGAGTTTTAGTAGTTAAGACTCATGGTAAGACTCCTAATGAAATTTGGCACAAGAAGAAACCTTTCATTGGTTTTCTTGGGTCATTTGGTTTTCCTTGCACCATCTTGAATACCAAGGATCAAATTGCCAAATTTGCTGAGAAATCAGATGATGGATGTCACACCCCAACCTTGACGGCGGAAACGTCGAGATGTGAGGGGTAAGATTGTTCACAACCACATAACGCTATAATTTAAATGTAAATATTAAAATTATAAGATTCAAAAAGGAAATACAAACATAAGTATCAAACGTGAAATAAGTTTAAACATATCACAAAACATGACATAACATTTTAATTATTAAACTAGGTCCAACTCCTAGTTTTATTGCAAGCTTCAAAAGTCCACTTTAAACTGGGGATTTCCTGAAACATGATAAAAATAAAAGGTCAACTATAAATAGTTGGTGAGTTTCCAAGGTTTTCATACATAATATGATAAAGTTACAAGTAGCAATTCATGTCATAGGTCATAAGCAAGTAAGGTTATAGAACACATATCGTCACAACCAAACCTCGACTTGATTACAAGTATAAAAGATTGGCTAAGTGTATTTGGTTCCCATGATGAACAAGCATACATCATCAGGAGTCGGCAATACATCGACTTTAGCACCAAATAGGCTTGTCAGACCCAATGATCAAAGACGTCGCCAGGCTAGCAATAGTTAATGATTGTAAACATAAAAATATGTATCTCATATAAACACTTACAACACACAAATAACCATGACAAAAATATGAATTGCAAGTGCTTTACAAGTCTAAACGTTTACAAGTGCATTATGTATGAGTAATCATGTTTCACCCCAAATTAGTGTGAAAAGACAAAAAAAGGGGGCAAGGAAAACTCACATGTTCAATAAGTATATAAGAGATGCCTAATAAAAAAAATAGCAAGCGACGTTCCAAAGTACACCTTCACGAGGTACCTAAATCTATAAATATATATTTACAAGTTTTAAGTTAATAATAAGGTTAACAATTAATGTGAACTAGGGTACTAGAATTTGGGGATTATAAATAAATAAGATTAGTGAACTCTTAATTAAAGTACTATAAATTTTTAAAGGAATTAAATCCTTTATAAAAATTTATGAAATTTGATTATAAAATGTATATACATCTTATGATTCTATAATTAAAGATAACATATAGGCCAATAGTAATTTAATAATCTAAATTATTATATATATAATCTACTTTTATAAAAATTATTTAGTTATAACATTTGTAGATAATTTTTATAATAAAATGTTAAAATGTAACACAAGAATTAATTTACAGAAAATATTTAGATGGTTATAAAAATATTTGAGGTTTGTAAAAAAATCATTTTATATTTATTAAGATTTTTCATAATTAAAATAAGGATGAAAAAGCCTTAAAAAATAGTGGAGGTCACTGGCTCGAACCCGTGACCTCAACTATGGAATGTGAGCGTGAAACCATTAGGCTGAGTAGCCTATGCCTGTTAAGGCTTGATTTCCTTTTCTTAAAACAACCAAAAACAATAAATCCTAATTCTCCAAGAACACTGGTTGGATTTATTCGAAATTGAACCACCAATCCATGTTGTTAATCAAATTACGGTTAGGGATTTCATTTCTAGACTAAAATCGAGTATGTATACATGTTTAATTACGTGTGTTGCAGATTAATTTGGTATGAACAAAAGATGAACCCAGCCGCGACCACAACGAGCTCGATTGATATGCAAACGATGATGGAAATCAAATTGTACTCGTGGAAAGCTTTGAATAGTGTTGTTGATGCAAAACCCCCAATCAATTGGAGTTTAAAACACTCGGAAGGTTGCTCTTGTTTAGCTTGCAGGTTCGCGACGAAAGGGGTAATCGAACAAGGTGAATTCGTGGGTTTCAGGTGTAATTGGTAATTGCAACCGATTAGACTTAGATAAATGTTAGATTAGGTTTAGTTAATTGAGTTATAATTGAGTTTTAATGCTCGAACGTTGGATGATTATTTCTCGTCGGTTACTCGATCGATAAGCCTAGAAAACGGACTCTTAATTACAGTTAAACGATGCTGAACGGTTCGAATCATCCTCTAAAAAGACTCGGGAGCGGTTTTGGGGCGAAAAACAAGTGTTTTGGTCATCGCCGGACTTTGCCGCAGTACCCACCGACGCTTCGCCGGATTTGCGGGGAGGGGATTAGAGTGGGGGGTTGGGTTTTGGAATATACATGTTTGGTCCCTATGGTTATAACATTTAACATTTAATGTACAGAATTTAATATTAAAGTTTCTAAATTGGGATTAAACCCCCCAAACTTTAATTACTTAAATTTTTAAAACATTAATAAGTTTAGTAACTATACAATTTCATTATTATTATTATTATATTATTTTTATGATTATTATTACTATTGTTAATTATTATTAGTATAATTATTATTATTATTATTAACATTAAAATTTACATTTGTTATTATTATAACAATATTGTTATCATTATTATCAATGTTAAGCAAATTAATTTATTAACACCCAATTTAACTCAACATGCATAACAAGCCCTTAAAGTTTCATAAAAGACATAAATGGACCTTACATGAACTTAACAAGGTTTTTAATTTAACGACGATACAAGATGTTACAGTCTCCCCAACTTAAAAGAATTTCGTCCCGAAATTAAGAGAAATGATACTATACAAATAAGAACGGGTATCTCTTCTTCATGTGCTCCTCACATTCCCAAGTAAATTCAGTGCCACGTTTATTTTCCCAACGAACCTGATGATTGGGGTTGTTGTGGTTCTAGTCTTCTTCATTATGCGGTCCATGTTCTCAACAAGTTTCTCAACAAAACACAACGACTTGTCAATCTGGATGTCTTCCAACGGAACATGCAGACTTTCATCAGCCAAGCACTTTCTCAAATTTGAGACGTGAAATACAGGATGAATTCCACTAAGGTCGGAAGGTAACTCCAGTTTATAAGCCACTTTCCCAATCCTTTTCGGGATTTTGAAAGGTCCTACAAATCTTGGAGCCAATTTGCCCTTCTTTCGAAAACGAACAACACCCTTCCACGGTGAGACCTTTAGAAGAACCATCTCCCCAACTTGAAATTCCAATGGCTTGCGATGCTTGTCAGCATAACTCTTTTGACGACTTCTCGCCACTTCAAGGTTCTTGCGGATAACAGAAACTTTATCGGTCGTCTCTTGTATAAGTTCAGGACCAGTGATGAAGTTCTCACCAATGTCGGTCCAACAGATCGGTGAACGACATTTACGACCATAAAGTGCTTCAAACGGTGCCATCTTGATACTCGAGTGATAACTATTGTTATATGAAAATTCCGCGAGCGGTAGATGCGTATCCCAATCACCACCAAAGTCTAGAACACACAGACGTAGCAAATCCTCCAAGGTTTGGATCATTCGCTCGGTTTGACCATCAGTTTGAGGATGGTAAGCCGTGCTTAGGTCCAATTGAGTACCCAAAAGTTCTTGCATAGACGACAAAAAATGCGAAGTAAAACAAGCATCTCGGTCGGATATGATGTGCAGATGTTACAATGGACACTTTATTGGATACTCTTCCTAAGCTAAGGCTTACACAGTATACAATCTCAGAACTAGAATTGTTAAGGATTCAGCCAATGTGACTTTCAATGAACACACACCCTGCGTGGCTGGTTCTGGTCCTGATTGGCTCTTTGATCTTGATTTAGTTACCAAATGTTTTAACAAATTTTGTGAGACTATTTCAGGATCTGCATAAAATTTAAATACAGGTGATCCTGATCCAAGATTTGAGCTGAGAAGACATTCAAGTAACACATCTTCACCACAAGTTAGGACTAATTCTGAAAATGAGGTTTCTATCAGCACCACAATGACAAACTCAGCTGGTACATTTGGAATGCCTTCAAATTCCATCTTAGAGGCTCCGCAACCAGATAAAGATGCTTCAATTGCAGAAGACAATGATGGTAGTGGTAACAGTGATCAAGACTTTCTTGATGCTGATAACCACTCCATAGATGACAACATCAATTATGTCACACACTCCTTGGATCAAGTCTCTCTTGATAAGTGTGTTGATGTGGTGGGTGAAACATCTATGCCAGATTAAATTTCTCTAATTTAGATCTTTCTTAGTAACTTGCTGTGATCCCTCAACTAAGGATCCACAAGTCCCACCCCACCACAAACATCATTGGAGATGTTTTCACAGAGATAAGAACAAGAGGACAAACCCATGAAACAAATGTTTGTCTTCACTCTTGTTTCTTATCCCAGATAGAGCCAAAGAAAGTTGATGAGGCTTTGAAGAATGAAAGTTGGGTTGAAGCTACGCAAAAGGAGCTGTTTCAATTCAAAAGACAAAAAGTTTGGAACCTTTGTCCTCTTCCTCATGGGAAGAATACCATTGGAACCAAATGGTGTTTAGGAACAAGAAGGATAATAGAGGCATTATCATCAAGAACAAAGCTAGACTAGTTGTTCAAGGGTACACACAAGAAGAAGGGATTGACTACACTGATATCTTTGCTCCTGTAGCAAGACTGGAAGCTGTTAGGATATTCCTGGCATTTGCTGCATCCAAGAACTTCAAGGTCTTTCAACTTGATGTGAAGTGTGCTTTTCTCTATGGAGTGATTGATGAAGAGGTGTATGTCAAACAGCCACTTGGTTTTGTAGATCTTGATCATCCTGATTATGTCTGTAAGCTTGACAAAGCTCTTTATGGGCTGCATCAGGCACCCAAGAAGTGGTATGAGACTCTATCTTAGTATCTCTGCAAACATGGATACAGGAGGGGTACTATAGATGGAACTATCTTTATCAAAGGACAAGAAAATGACATACTGTTAGTTCAAGTATATGTAGATGACATCATATTTGGTTCAACTAATCCAAGGCTCTGTAAGGACTTTGAGAAGCTGATGAAGGATAGATTTGAAATGAGTGCTATGGGGGAACTCAATTTCTTTCTGGGAATTCAAGTGAAGCAAGTTGAAGATGGCATCTTTATTAGTAAGTCAAAGTATGTTCAAGACATACTTAAGAGGTTTAACATGACTGATTGTAAGATTGCGAAGACACCCATAGCTAGAAACCACTCCCTTGGACCTCATCTTGAGGGGGAGTGTGTAGATAAACACTTATACAGAGCTATGATTGGGTCTTTATGTATCTTACTGCTAACAGGCCTGATATCATGTTTGCTACATTATTTGTGCAAGATATCAAGCCAACCCTAAGATGTCTCACCTTATCACTGTCAAAAGGATTCTAAGATACTTCAACACTTGGTCTATGGTATCCTAAGAATCTTGACTTCAATCTGTATGCTTATACAGATAGTGATTATGGTGGTTGCAACATGACTTCAAAGTTTACATCTAGGGGATGTCAGTTTCTTGGTGGAAGGGTTGTCTCATGGCAATGCAAGAAACAATCCCGTGTCTCTACATCAACTACTGATGCTGAATACATTGCTGCTGCAAGCTCCTATGCTCAAGTGCTTTGGGTTCAGAATCAGATGCTGGACTATAGGTTCAACTTCAAGGAGACTCCCATTCACATAGACAACAATAGTGCTATCTCAATCATAGAGAATCCTGTGCACCACTTAAGGACCAAACACATAAACATCAGGTATCATTTAAAAATAGATAATTATGAAAATGGATTAATTAAACTAGTCAAAGTTCACATAGATGAACAATATATTGATCTGTTTACAAAGGCTTTTGATGACTAAGATTTAAATATCTTATATCAGCTATTGGGATGATCAACTTTGAGTAGGTTTTTTTAAAAACTAATTCTTATTATTTCTTAAAACATATGTGTCCTAAGTTGTCTAGTTCATCACTTTCATAAGCTCTTGTTTTCTTTGGATGAAAAACTTTTTGAAGACTTTCCTTAGAATTATGAAAATTTTGATCCTTCAGAAGTTATGTTTTTAACTTCAGAAGAAATTTATGCTTTTAAAACAACTAACTACCCAAGTATTTTACATTCGTAAGAAATTTCTAAAATATCTTCCGAATCTTAAAAATTCTCTTTGGCACTTATATGTTTTCGAGGAGTTTTTTCTTCCGAAGCAAATTAACTCTCGGAAGTTTTGTTCTTGAACAAAACTCTCAAGTCTTGATTTTCTTTCGAAGTCAAAATCTTCACAACTCTTAGGAAAATCTTCCGAAGTCATTTTAGCTTTGGAAGCTTTTTCATTAAAACTTCCGAAGATGCTTTACCTTCGGAAGCTTTTTGACTTCCAAGAAAACTACTTTTTGAGCAAAAGTAAACTACTTTTTCAGAAGTGGGACCAACATTTGGATTTCAAAGTTTATCATCTTTCATTAATCTTTGTCTGAAATCCTTTTCACATATAAACCCAACGGTTTCCCCCTCTTTTTATCATTTGCTTCTTCCTCCAAGCCTAAAACCCCGAAAATTTCTCTCTGAATTACTTTCTTTCATCTTTCTTCATCCTTAAGCCTCTCAAAATGGCAAACCCTCTTCACAGACATGACCCTCACTTTACCATGTAGTTACACAGGCAACATAATCAGGTTACTCTGTTAAGCTCTGAGAAAGATCCTCATTTCTCAAAGGTTTGCCGTTTCTTAGCTTTGTCGAACTACTTCACCTCTCTAACCATTGATCCTCCACTCTATGAGGATCATCTGCTATAATTATGGAAGACCTGCCAAGAGGTCGTAATGGATAGGGAAAAGGCACTGTCTGCCATAGTGCAAGGGAGAACAGTCTTCATCACTCCGACCATCATCAACATGCATCTTCAGCTGGATGATAAAGAAGGTGATGTGTTCTTCCCAAAAGAAGCTATAAATCATTCTTTTGAGCAGATGGGTATGAGGGAGACTACTCTGTTAAGACCTTTAGGAAAGGGAAGGTCTCATCCCAGTTGAAATTCTTGCTTCATGTGGTTATCCACAACTTATCAAACAAGCATGGTGGATGGGACCAAATTCTTGAGGATCTCTCCTTTATTGTCCATGGAATGGTTCAGGGGGTCAAGTTTAAGTATCTCAGTTTGTTTATACTAATTTTCTTGCAAACTTGGACTCCTTAGAATATTACATGTTCCCTAGATATGTCCAGTACATTCTTAACTGTGAACTAGGCTCACAGTTAAGGGGAACAGGTAACATTCTTAAACAGAGATAGATGAAGCCCGGCATCTTTAAATACTAAGAAAGCCCACTGTTGGGTTCTCTAGGGTAGAAACAGCCCTAGTCCCAAAAATGTTAGAGCTCATTGCTCAAGGTGACAACCTAGCAGCACTAGCTAGTGTTGAACCCACACCTTCTACATCCCAACCACCTAAATAGCCACAATCACCTCACCTACCAAAGAAAATCCAAACAAACCCCTACTCAGGCAATTCAGTCTGTGTAGGTCCCTATACACTCATCCATACAGGAAGAAGTGGACACTAGAGCTCCCACTTCTCCTGAGGAGCAGACCACTCCCATCTCTTCAAGGATTAGTGCTGAGGTTCCTCATTCTTAGCTTGATGAGCTCATAAGCCAAACTGCCTTAAGCCATCACTCACTGTCTCAACACTTAAGTGATTAACCTTTAGGGGACAGTTACCATCCCCAGCCTTTAGATCTCAACCAACCAATTCCCAACCTTGATTTCTACACTGATAAAGATCTAGGTTTCAGTAAGTACCATAATTCTCTCTTCTTTCCCTACTCAAAGAGAGATGAGTGCTTCTGAGGCTCCTATTTCTAGCCCCCATCAGTTACCTACTACTAAGGTGGACACTTCTGAACCTGTTCAGGATGTACATATGAAAGAGGCTCTCACTTTTGAAAGTGATTACATCATTAAGACCTCAACCATCGTAACTCAGCCCACTAACATCTCAACTGAGATTACAAGTAAGCAGAGGAAATCCAGCAGCCAAGAACTTGAAGCTGGTGGTGAGAGTGAGGACTTTGGTCCAATCATCTCATCCCCCAATGATTCTTCTAATGAAGATGAGGGGAATTTAAGACTAAAGATGCAAAAACTATCTCAAACATGCACCTATTTAGTCTCCAAGGTAGTCACCTTGAATCTTAAGTGACTACCTTGCAGAACTGGGTCAATGATCAACAACTTGAGATTTCATATATTAAGGAAAAACTAGCTGGGAGACCTTTTAGAAGAGCTCAACCAAGAACACAAGAACCTGTGGATGTGATTGACCTAACTCCTGGCTCACCTATGCAAGTGGGTGATGATACCAAAAAGAAGGAGAAAGTCATTGCAATTACAGAACCTAGGAGTTCTTTAAAGAGAATGGACACTGAGGACTCACCATCCTCACTTGCAATTATGCATTCTCAGCAACCTCCTCAAATTCACATTGATGTGGACTAAATAGACTCCTTCATACAGAGTCTGTTTGAGGAAGGGATACCAAAAGCTATGTCATTTCCACCATCTTCCAATCACATCATTGGGTGGAGATATGATAGCAACAAGAGAGCCCTAATCATCATTAGAGTTCAAGGGCAGCAGGAGATCTTCAACTTTCAGACCTTGAACTTCTATGAAGGTCTGGATTTAGTCAACATGCCACTTGTCAATCCAAGCAAATCAAGACAAGCTCACAAGTTGGCCCAAAGAATCCAAGACCAGATCATTGCAGAGTTCAGCCTTAGAAGAGACTATAGCAATCAGGCAATGTCATTAGTCAATTGGATGTTGAGGTAGACCCTAAGATTAGCTTCATAGGGGAAACCTTGACTGAAGGCCTAGTGACAGAACCTGAGAGCCCTGTCTTATCACCAACAATTGCTGCTGAGATCAATTCCCTTTTTGAGACACCTGCTGGTGAAGGTGCTTCTCAACCTCTCTCCGGCTAGAGCTTGGAAGCTACATCAAGCAATGAAGTCCAAAGCTCTCTCCACCCTGAGTCACAAAGGTCTATGTGTGACAAAGGGAAAAGAAAACTGACTTATGAGGAGATTGAAGAGTAGAAGAGAGAGAGAGAGGAAAAGGAAGCTGAGGGGAGAAAGTTCATCTTCTAAGTCTGCAAGAATCATGGAGTCTGCTATCAGGGCTGGCCCCAGACCAGATACTCAAAATGATGAGTTAAAGGCAGTCAGGATAAACTAATTGTAGACAAGGAACTATGACACAGACAATGTCATCTCTCTCCCATTGGAGGAACTAAATGAACTAGTTGACCTGGAAAGGTCAAGGGAGAAGAAAGAGGCAGAAGATGCAGAGCTACTGGTATAAATCAAAGAAGACTGAAGAAAGAAAGATTATACAAGCATGTGCCTATTCTCTCCCCAATTCAAGAAAGCCCTACATATGAGGATAGGTTCAACAAGAATCTCAACTAGATAAAGAAGAAGAAAGGATCATGATGATCAACTACCTGAGTGCCACAGGCCTCTATCAGGCAGAAGCACTTCTTCCCTAATCCTTTGACTATATTGAGTTTGAGTATCTTAAACAACTTGAACTTGAGATAGTCAAGGAAATAAAGACAACTAAAAGAAAGCTAAAGGAAGAAGCTGCTAAGTCAAGAGCCATCATCCAGAAAAGCATGAAGAAATCTGCTGACAGGCAAAGGATGATGAGCTTCTTGAAGCTGTATGGATTCTCCAAAAGGAGACTTGGCTCCATGTCTCTATCCATTATGGATGAGCAAATAAGGGTGATCAAGCAGAAGATAAAAAGTGGAGAGTTGGTTGACTTACATTCCCTTCCAAGTCAAGCCCCACCTAAAGTGGAGGTTAAGGTTGAACAACCAGAGACATCACAACTTGGACCTCCTGTTGAATCTCAGCAAGCTTCATCTTTCGTCCACAACAGGGTCAGACTCACTCTTAATCCCAACTGAGAAAGACAATGAAGATAAATCAGGTGTGCAGGCCAGTCTTCTCAGTTAAAAGTTGTAAAGGGAAATAAAAGGATGGCTTCAAAGCCAAAGCCAAAGAAGAAGAAGAAGAAGACTGCATCCTTTTCTAAACCTCAGGATGAGTCAGATTATCCTGAGGATGTGCATTCAGAGGATGCTTCATCATCTCCTATTCCAATAGCTCCTCTAGCATCAGAAAGGCCCATCATATCCTAGACATACACTACAATCCAGAAAGGTGGCATGTTATTAGAGATCATGGCATTGAGAATGTCTACACTTGGCAAGACAGTTTTAGTTGCCTCTGCATGATCTCTTTTACATGAGAAGACATTTTGACAGTCTGAAGGACCCTGATCATCTTATGAAGAAAGGACTAGTTATTATCCTTATAAGGACTGTTGATATCTGAATTCTTCAAGAGTTTTGGTAGCATCAGCCTAGGGGGAGTTTGTAGAGAATATGTATAGAGGTTAAAGCAACCAAAGTCGCATGCATGCTGCCAAGTACCGAAGAAGAATGCTTCAGAAGTTTCACAAAGTAACATAAATATTCTAGGTGTGAAATCTTCCGAAGCCAAGACCAATATCTTCCGAAGCCAAAGATGAAGTCTTCCGAAGCTTCAAAGACAAAATCTTTTGAAGCTTCAAAGACAAAGTCTTCCGAAGCTCTACTCTTGAAGACAGATTTCTTCCGAAGACTTTTAACAACATGCTTATCTGATGTACTTTTCCATAAAGTTGGACCCCTTTCCGCTGCAACTTTGTAAAGTCACCAACTTACATGAGTTGGTGAAAAGGTCCATGCTTTTGGTAATTGTATATTAAGGTCTTGAGTCTGTAAACTTTCTACTTCATGTACTTTATCCTTTTTGTAATAGATAAGGATGTGAGCTATGTCATGTCATAGTCACAAAGTCAAAAAGGCAATCTGCCTTTTTGACTCTATAATTGATTTTGTTTTGTGTCTAGTCAATTGTATCCAGCTGGCTTTCATAGTATGGGCGGCTGTAGGATGTAGTATAAGTATCTCATGTTCTTGTAACTTTATCTTTATGTTTTGTAACACTTGTAATAGAACATTGAGAAAGCAATATACTACAATCTTGAAAACCATCTCCTTGTGTATCTTGCTCTTGTGTTCTGTCTCTTACTTACTGTGTTCTTAGAGTCTTTAGTGTGGTTAATCCAGTTTACTGTTTGATTAAGTTTAGTTACTCTCCTTTTTGTGTTTATTTGTTATATTTGACCACTCTTCAACGCTCCTGCATATATATATATATATATATATATATATATATATATATATATATAATATATATATATATATATATTTCATGTGTTGTGTGACTTGTTGTAAATGTTTGTGATTATAATTATTGATCAATAATACTTGTAACTTGTAGTTAAATTTTTTATAAAAAAATGCTAAAGAGAAACTTTTACAAAAGTTGGTTAAAAGTGGGGTTTATATGCAAAAATCTATTTATGTTAAGTTGAAAAATCCCCAAACCTAATTTCGGCCACAAGCAGCCCCAAACCCCTCATTATTTTCAAAATTGAGCAAGAACAAGCACATACAAGTCGATTTTGATTGGTTCCAAGTGGTTGCAAGTGTTAGCAAGTTTAATTCTTGATTTCTACATGTTTAAAGGTTACATTTTATAAGTTTTCATAGTTTTGATTCATGCTGAACCCTAGTTCGAAATTATGTATAAGAATATGAAATTGATGAATGTTAGATGTTGATATGATGTTAGTTAGGTTTTATGAATGCCAGATTATGTTGATTCTGTAAGAAATCCATGGTTTGATCATCTAGTTCGTACATTGACATAAGAGGAACAATTTATTCTTGGAACTCATGATTTGATGATGTTATGATGTTAGATACAATGCTTGGATGTTAGTTTGATTGAATGGTGCAAGAAAATCCATGAATTTGAGGTTTTGATCGTGACTTACTAAAAGTAGAAACTTTTGTGTATGATGTTTGAGAATTTGGATGAATTAGTGATGATCATCATGTTAGAATGAATGTATGAAATTGATTAGGTATAAATTGATGAATTATGATTGAATTGGATGCTAGATCACTTTTGGGTGTTACTTTCCCAAAAGAGAAACTTTATTTTTGTAGAACATTAGATATGATGAATTGCGCATACTTGTGATGTTAGGATCATGTTAGAATGATTGTTGATGATTTTTGATGTGATAGAATATGTTAGTTGAGTTGTATGGATGCTTGGTTGTTCATGTAAGAAGTATAGATTTTGGTGATCATACATGAGGATGAATTATGATTAGTGCTTAGGTGATCATGTTTGGGATTGGATTGATTGTCACTATGATTGTCATACACACGTGTGAATATGAGGCCCCTACTTAGTAGGATTGACAGGGTTTAGGATGTGAAGTCGTGGGTGGCTTCACATTGCATGTAGTGCATGATTAGACTTCACGTATGAATTATTTGTTATGATGTATTTATATTTGTGTTGAGCATGTTGGTTGTTTGAGATTTGCATGAGTGTATGATGATCTAATGTGGTATGATGATCTAGGTAGAACTTAGGTTGATAATGTGATACGTGTGGATAATTTTTATAATACTCTTGCATGTTAAGTTGTCATATATGATTAAACTATATTCCAACTAATATGTCATCAACGGGTCAAACGGGTCAACTAGGTTAACCTAGGATTATTAAGTTTTGTGTACACGTACTTATCTACTTGTGTGTTCTAGGTAACATTTGAAGGAGTGTCTTTGCACGACTCACCAATCTCTTTATTCACTATCTTAGCACACCATGTGAGTTCATGTCCCTCTATTTTATAAACTCTCTTCTAGGTGAGGTACATACTTGTACTCAAACACTATTTTATTATTATAAGTTGTATATGTTTTAACATAGTGCTTAATACCTTGAAACTTCTCACACTTTCGGATCGTTAATAATGGTAATTAGCGGGAAATCTTGGGTAGTACTACTAGGTCTGACGAGCCCCACCTATGCGACTCGAGGTCAAACGGGTGCAATTTTGTCCTAAACACAAACATCGTCATGACCTGGTAAATCGTGACGGGAGGCAACAAACGAAACACAGTCAGCTTCGATCACAAAATCACTATTGTTATTACTTGTGAATATAGACTAGCTATCTATTTCAATACACCTTTTATGTTATGAAAATATTATTATTTATGTAAATACAAACTTATGAACTCACCAACCATTATGTTGATATTTTTAGTATGCTATTCCCTGGTCGTTAACTCAGCTTGCCATTAGGAGCACCACACGAGTCCATCATGCATCCCAAGACTCTATTAAAAGACATATTGTTGGTTGTCATTTATGGATTTTAAATTGTGTAGTTGGTGCGTATTTTGCCAAATTCGACATTTTTACATTTTGGTTTTGTTTTAATTACTAAACGCTTCCACATGGTTTTCAAGTTTTGAATTCTATTGGGTTTTGTTTAAAATGTGGCATATAGTGTCGTTCTAAGTAAATAGTGATTGTGATCATTGTTTGTTCACACCTCTCGTGGTAAAACCCCACACGTGGATTTTGAGGGTGTGACAGATAGGGTGGCTCGAGTCAACGAGAAATGGATGTAAAAATGAAAAGACCTTTTTGTAACCTGTAACCGCTTGAAAAAAATTAATAAAATGTTTATCTCATATTGATTTTCACAAATAATTTTAATGTCCTCAAAATGTTAGGCCATAAAGTCTATGATGTTATAACATGCTGAGATCAAATCTTTAGATTTTCGAAGGAAATATAAAAACACTGGGTTAGTTCCCGTGTATTGCAAGAAATGAATAAATAAAATATTAAGTAATTAGTAATCAAAATTTATGCATTATAAAATAATGTTTGAAGATAAAATATGATTATAATTACATATAAATATCTACTTTAAGTAATAAACAATACTGTATTTTTCATAAACTTTGTTTTATAAAAAAATTATGATTTTTAAATACTTTATTTTAAGAAAAATGATTTTGTAAAGTAAAAGTTTGTTATATTATGTATTTTATAGAAAGTTAATTTTAAAAAGTGTGTTTTAATAAAAATAGGTTTTTTATTTATTATTATTATTATTATGATTATAATAATAATAATAATAATTATTATTATTATTATTATATTATTATTATTACTATTATTATTACTATTATTATTTTTATTATTATTTATTATTATTTTTTTATTATTGTTATTATTATTGTTATTACTATTGTTATTATATTTTTTATTATTATTTTTATTATTATTATTATTAGTATTATTATTATTATTATGTTATTATTATTATTGTGTTATTATTGTTATATTATTATTATTAGTATTATTATTACTATTATTACTATTATTTTACTATTATTATTATATTATATTATTATTACTATTATATTATTATTATTATGATTATAATAATAATAATAATAATAATTATTATTATTATTATTATTATTACTACTACTATATTACTATTATTTTACTATTATTATACTATTATTATTATTATTATTACTATATTATACTATTATTATTATTATTATTATTTATTATTATTATTCTTATTATTATATTATTATTATTACTATTAATATTACTATTATTATTACTATATTATTACTATTATAATTACTATATAATTTATAATTATTATTATTATTTTTATTATTATTTTAATTATTATATTATTATTATTATTATTATTATTATTATTAGTATTATTATTACTATTATAATTACCATTATTATTACTATTATTATTCTATTATTATTACTATTACTATTACTATTTTTATTACTATTATATTACTATTATTATTACTAATATTTCACTATTATTATTACTATTATTATTACTATTGTTATTACTATTGTTATTATTATTGTTATTATTGTTGTTATTATTGTTATATTGTTATTATTATTATTATTGTTATTATTATTATTATTTTTTTTATTATTATTATTATTGTTATTATTATTGTTATTACTATTGTTATTATTATTTTTATTATTATTTTTATTATTATTGTTATTAGTATTGTTATTATTATTGTTATTATTATTATTATTTTTTATTATTATTATGATTATTATTATTATTAGTATTATTATTACTATTATTATTACTATTATTATTATATGATTATAATAATAATAATAATAATAATTATTATTATTATTATTATTATTACTACTACTATATTACTATTATTATTACTATTATTATAACTATTATTATTATTATTATTACTATTATTATTACTATTATTATTATTATTATTATTATTATTATTATTCTTATTATTATATTATTATTATTACTATTAATATTACTATTATTATTACTATATTATTACTATTATAATTACTATTATAATTTATAATTATTATTATTATTTTTATTATTATTTTTATTATTATTTATTATTATTTTTATTATTATTATTATTATGTTATTATTATTATTACTATTATAATTACCATTATTATTACTATTATTATTACTATTATTATTACTATTACTATTACTATTTTTATTACTATTTTTATTACTATTATTATTACTAATATTTCACTATTATTATTACTATTATTATTACTATTGTTATTATTATGTTATTATTATTGTTATTATTATTGTTGTTATTATTGTTATTATTGTTATTATTATTGTTATTATTATTGTTATTATTATTATTATTTTTTTATTATTATTATGATTATTATGATTATTATTATTATGATTATTATTATTATTATTATTGCTATTATTACTATTATTATTACTATTATTATTACTATTATTATACTATTATTATTACTATTATTATTATATTACTATTATTAGTACTATTATTATTACTATTATTATTATTACTATTATTATATTATTATTATTATTATCATAATTATTATTATTATTATTATTGTTATTATTATTATATTATTATTATTATTATTATTATTATTATTATTATTATTATTATTATTATTATTATAGAGAAATGAAAGAATTAGTATGATAAGGCTTATAATTGTTTCATGTTTATTTTACTTATCTTTAATAGATAGATGTATAAGCTAAAAATTCATTAATTAAACGATTATAGTTAGTAAAAACACCGAATAATTGGATTATAATTTTTTAATATTAAATATAATTAAAAATTATATATACGTAATAGTTCAAGAAATAAAACAACTACACTATTTATAACTCTCTTATCTAAATAGTTTTATTTTTAGACATTTTATATAAGATTTTTTATTAAAAATAAATTTTTATCAAAATCTTGTTTTTTTTAAATTATGATTTGTAATTATTTTTGTTGTTTAAATAATACTATTCTTAAAAATTTCACCTTTATAATTTCTTAGAAACAAACGATATAAGATATTTGCTTATAAAGGGTTTGGTGTTTTAGAAAATCTTATATTATATAAGTTTTTTTTATTTAGATTTTAATTAAAAGGTATAATTTTTAACTTCCTTAATAAAATATATGTAATTTAAAAATATAGTTTGATTTCAAAAATATCTAAATAGGTGATAAACTTATAACAATTATTAAAATTAACTTTTAATAAGAGAGAGAAACTTGTATTAATATTTAAATTACTATAATACAATTCGAAGAAAAAATCAATATGTGAATATGTAGTAATTTAACAAGTTATAAAAAGATGGGTTAAAAAAATGACAACCGACAAAAAATCGTTATTATATTAGTATCGATAGATTTGAAGTTTAAAAGATAATAATAAAAGGGTTTTTTTAAATAGACATCCTAATATTTTAAATCAACACCCCAAAATTTCTATACGTGTCGTATAGCCCCATACACGTCGTATAGAAGGGGGTTGTATAGCTCTCTGACAGCCCCCCTGAACAACCCCTGAATTTTTCCTCGTAGTCAGTGTCGAAATTCGCTATACGCGTCGTATAGCCCTATATGTGTCGTATAGGGGGGTCGTATAGGGCTATACGGGGCGTATAGCTCTATACGGGGCGTATAGCTCTCTGACACCCCCCCTGAATTTTCCTCGTTTTTAGTGTATTCGATCCTATACGCCGCGTATGGACCCATACACGACCTATAGGTGGGTGTCGATCTAAAAAGTGAGGTGTCTATTTATTAGGACCCTGATAAAATCAAATTTGTAACGAAGAAAACACAACATAGTCCATTAAATGCACACATGGTTCTCGTTGTTTTTCCTTAATGCTTCTTACATGAGAAATAAAAGACAACCTTTAAATCAATCTAAGGACAATTATTTTTTAACTAAAGAAGAGGTGAAAAGACATTTTTAACTGTTTACTTCCTTTTTAAATTAACATATTTATAACATCTAATAAAATAAAATTTTTTTTGCCATTTTTCAATCTTTTTTAAATCATGTTTGTATCTTTTTAGACACCCACGAATCAATTTTCCTTCCAAAAAGTTATTATAATAATTTAAATACACATTTAAGTTTCTCTATCTTATTAAAAATAAATTTTATTAATTGTTATGTTTCTCTCTCATATTTCTTTTTTAAAATCAAACTATATTTTTCTAAAATAGATTTTAAGAAGAAAATTAGAAATCGCATCTTTTAATTAAAATCTAAACAACAAGAAACTAAAGTTTTATATAATATAAAATTTTCTAAAACACTAAACATTTTAAAACAAAATATTTTAAATCGTTTTGTTTTTAAAAAATTACAAACGGGTGAATATTTTAAAACAATCTTATTAAAATAACTAGAATAATTACAAACCAGATTTTTTTAAAAACAAGATTTTTATAAAAATCTTAAAACGAATGTTATAAATGAAACTATTTACATAAGAGAGTTAAAAATGGTATAGTTATTTTATTTCTTAAATTATTACACAAATATAATTTTAATTATATTTTATATTAAAATATTAGACTTAAAGTAGTTATTTATACGTAATTATAATCATATTTTATCTTCAAATATGATTTTATATTGCATAAGTTTTTATTAATAATTATTTAATATTTTATTTATTCAATCTGTATGTTACACGGGAACTAACCTAGTAGGTTAATAAGAGTAAATTCAAAATCACATTTGAACAAATTCGTGTGTATTTTCATTGGCATATTCACATGTTAGTAAGTAATAGAGTATATTTACGTTGATATGTTTAGTTAAATAAGATACGAGTTATTTATCTAGTTTTCTGTCTATATCTCTCAAATTGTATTTTGCGGGAGAATGAACTTATATCAAGTTATTTATCTAATTAAATTATACATTTTTTCATTCTAATGCATAGCACAAAGAAATGGAGCCTAATAAACCATCAAGCTAAAGAATAATTGAATATAGTCACAATCATGATTAGTTAAATAAGAACCGGGTATTTTATGTTAAAATGATGGACAAATTGAAAATTCTGGTTTCTTACGTTCTTATTCGGTGGTTGTTTTCTTTTTCTTTTTTTTTATTGCTTTAGAGGAGTTGGTACTTGTGTTATACTGATGTTTTGGCTGGTCGCGAGTTCTATCTTTCCTTCAAGCAATAGTTTTTATTTACCTGGGTTTATGCCTTTCTTTTTTCTATATTCTTTTAGTTTAAAAATTAAATTTCATCTTTTAAATTAATAGCTTGCAACGAGTGATACATAATATTATTTTGTGTTTGTGTAACGTTCCAAATCTCCAAAACCTATCTATAGTACTTTATATGTTTTTTTATCTATTCGAACATGTTAATATCAATATCACAACGCGATTATAAAGTTGATAAGTGTGTCATCAACCATGTGAATGACATCATACCCCTCTTTGTATCGTGTATATTTCAGGAGTTAATAAATAGTTGTGCAATTGACCGTAAACAATACATTTGCACTTGCCTTGATTGTAACCTTCTAATGTGGTTTTCATTATTTTCTTTTTCTTTTCTTGGGCTTTTTTTTCTTTTTCTTTTGCTCTTTAATATTCTTTATTAAATTACTTTTGTTTTTGTTTTTATTCTTTAATATTTTATTTTGTTTGCTACAAACTTTTTAAATGACTTTTTCATGTTAATGTTAGGTCGTGTTTACATCGCAATGTGTTGAACATAACCATATTAGTTTTTCAGGACAACACACATAATGAATTTCGATGTTAGTTCCTAAGTTTGCAAGCGCATGCTTAACCACGATAATGTAGTCGCATGGTCCCGTCGCATCGCGCGGGTTAAAAAACTCGTTTCTCTCAAATTGTAATTTGTGAGAGAATGAATGTATACCAAGTTACTTATATGCTTTAATTATGAAATATTTCATTAATATGTATAACAATAAAAAAATGAAACGTATAAAAACAGAAATTTCCATCAAGCTAATGAATAATTGAACATAGATACACCAATGTAATTAGTTGAATAAGAACCGAGTAATATTTAACCGTAAAAATTATGGGAAACTTGAAAATGCTGGCCTATAAGGGCTATTTCTCTCATATTGCATTTTGTGGGAGAATGTACGTGTGCCAAGTTATTTATTTTTTAATGCATAGGACTAAAAGTTAGAGCGTAAAAACATATTGTTGCATCAAGCTATCTAAATATTTACCCAACACCAATTTGGCAATTTCATATCAAACAATTACTAAAATTTAAGTTTCTTTCAAATGATGATTAGATCAGTGGTTAAAATTTCTCATAAAAGTAAGTGGAGATATTAGGTTTAATTCTCATAGATAACAAAATTAAAGGGGGTTTTAGGTGGGTCGGCAAGTTTTCTTACTAAATGTGAGTTTTCGTTTGGAAATGGTTTCAAGTTTCGTACTTGAGTTATTAATATAATTGGGTGGACCAAAGATGCCACGTTAGTGATCCAATTAATTAGTTAATTAAAAAAATTTAACAAAAAGAACTATCGACAATACACTGTAAATAATGTTTAATAAAATCATTATTAATACACAAACATTATAGTTCAATGAATAATAGGATCAATTTAGAAAGATATATGGCAAATTTGTCCACCTAATATGCTTTTCATGTCAAATTAGTTTTAACGGTGTTCTGAAACAAATTATGTAATTTTTTGTTTCAAATGTTAACGAGAATTTTGCTTCTTGTATGTTCTACATGAAAATTGTAACTTTTAACTAAAAATAATATTAAGAATTTTTGTAATAATTTTACTGAATAATAATCCTATTTTCGTGATGGAGACATCCCACCAACCTACTCTTAAATGGATATTTTGCTTTTCTTTATCATCACTAACCACATGTTTTCTCGTAGAAAATGGATCGTGCTCAACTTGTTTTTACGTATTCAATTATTCGAATTTCTGTTAAAAAAAGATTATGTTCCTATTGTCATATAAAATGCGTAAAACACCATATTGTATAATTAAATGAACTAATATACAGATGTTAAATTTTGGGCCAAGTAAAATAGAAATAATTCCTATAACGGAGAATAAACTAATGTGAGTTAAGGTGGTTGATATTATATGTTAGATACTGTGATTATAATTAAAAACACGGCAAAATTTTGGGAAATATAACTTCATTTCATTTAGCTCGCCTTTATTTCAATTGTAAATGTTTATTTATGTATTTTTTCACACTTATTTTAATCTTACCCAAAACTCAAAAGTGATATAAGTATAATATTAAATCAGTTGCAACTAACTATCACTTTTGAGTTGCATTCTTTTCAAAAGAAATAGAAATCAGAGCCGCTAAAATTAACCAAAAAGCTAGTACAATATTAAATAAAAAAGTTCATATATATTTTACATAGAGTAATGTTCTTGGTAGGGATGTGACAACCAAGATATGATGACAAACTAAAGGCAACCCCTTCCAACTAACTATCTATTTCGTTGTCTTTTCCTCATAATGTTCCACGTATAAGTGCATCATTGCACTCATGTTTATGGACTTGATTATTATAAAAAGATATGATTAAATACATACGTTTACTTATAATTTTACTAATATGATAAAACTTCAACGTTGGTGGAACTAAGAAACACTTTAATAATTATATGTTTTTTTTTTTTGAAAAGCAGTAGTTTTGCATATGGTTGTATTTTTTGTATGATCTGTTAGAAAATGAAACTTTGTTATTACGAATGGTAAAAACAATACGACTGTATATGTTCTTTATTATATTAACTTTTAAATTACTTAGCTATCATTTCGTGAAAATACGTTGGTGTGTATATATTATGCTTCTTGTCATAAGATATATTTGTGTGTTGTTTAACTCTTTAATAAGATGAAGGCTAAAAGCCGGCTGCCCAAGAGAAAGGGCAAGATCCACTTCTAGAGTAACTTACCAAATTTTTTTTCTCGAGTTAATTATATCCTTAATAAAACGTGTCTTATTTAATAAAACAAACCTAAGTGCACGTTATTAAGGCATGGGGGTGTACTCTCACGCCCCGAGTGTGAGATCAAGATCAGGTAGCCTTTGTGAGGGCCAGTGAACACTGCTTCTCTGGTAGCATTAAGGGTGAAGGCATGATCTGAGCACCGACCGTGAGGAAGGAGAATGCATATTTTTCTTTATTAATTGAAAAGTAGGCCACGTTGAGTGAAAGAGGGTGAAAACATTTCTTTAGTTTAATCAAAGGATAAGCTGGAGTGAAAGTGAGAAATTTGGGTAATGTGGCGTCAAAAAAATAAACTCTGTAAAATTTATCTTCATCGTAAAAAGCCTTTTTGTAGTGTGTGCATAGGACTGTAAAAGAACCGAAATAAACGAATCCTTGTTTATATTCACGCATCAAGAATTGGATGTGTTCACAAATGGCTCACAAACATATAAATGAACGGAAATTCATTTTGTGTTCGTTCATTATATAAGTTGAATATATTCATGAAAAGTTCATGAACTAAACGCAAATTATTGTTCGTGTTCGTTCATTAAAAATCGAATTTGTTCACCATTGGTTCACGAACACAAACTATGCTATTTTAAGAAAATAACTCTCAACCTTACTAAATAAAAATAAAGTTAACCACCTAACATTAAGATTATCTACATGATTATAAACAAAAATATTAACAAACATTCATGATCATAAACAATTATAAATTATAACTATTAGACTGATTTTAAGGTTGAGAATTACAAGAGTATAAGGATTAGGTTGATTAATTAAAAATAAAAGTAACAAAATATGTAGGTGTTTAATAAACAAATGTAACTGAACGGACACAAATAAATGTAACGAACATCTTATCGAACAGACACAAATAAATGTAAACGAACATCTTATCGAACAGACACAGACACAGACACAGACACAGACACAGACCAGACACAGACACAGACACGACACAGACACAGACACAGACACAGACACAGACACAGACACAGACACAGACACAGACACAGACACAGACACGACACAGACACAGACACAGACACAGACACAGACACAGACACAGACACAGACACAGACACAGACACAGACACAGACACAGACACAGACACAGACACAGACACAGACAAAGACAAAGACACAAATGAACAAACACAAACACAAACACAAACACAAACACAAATGAACAAACACAAACACAAACACAAACACAAACACAAACACAAACACACACAAACACAAACACAAACACAAATGAACAAACACAATTTTTTTTCATATTGTTCATGTTCGTGTAATTTAACTAAACGAAATAAATTTTTTGTTAACGTTTATTTTGTTAAATGAAATCTATTAAATGAAATATAGTAAAGGAACTTTCCACCAAATACTTTATTAATTGTTTCCGAACGTCTCTTTTGTTTAGAGTCACTATCTATGCACATATGATTACTTTTTTGAAATATATTTTATGAACAAATTAAAGTCATGACTAGTAATGAAATCAATACACAAACACATCCAATGAATACATATTATTAACTCACAAATCCAATTACACAAATAAAAATATTTGACAAAGAGATCAACAGATGCACTGTCTCTATCCTGACTTCATAACTCTTAAGTAACAACCAACATGATAACCAACAAAACCAAACCAAACCAAACCGTTACAACCGGATAAACGGTGGCCGATGACTCCGGAACCTTTCCGGTGCCGGTGGCCGTTAGCGGTGTCGGAGCAGGCTTGGCGGAGGAAGAACCATCTGTCCCCGGAGCTGGGGTGGCACCACCACCGCCACCGCCACCGGTCACCGGAACCGAGATCTTCATGCCACCACTGCAGTGTCCAACGACACCGCAAATGAAGTAATGTGTACCGGTGGTGTTTAGAACGACGGTGGTGGGGCTGGAGGAGTAGGATGTGATGGAGTTTCCGACGTTGCAGGTGCCGTAGTCGTCGGAGCTCACTTCCGCCACCGTGTGACTACTTCCATAGTTAAACACTAACACCAAAGCCAAATAATGAATAATAATATTATTATTGTTGATGTCACAAAAGAAGGGTTTAGAGTTTGTACGATGGTTTTTATTATAAAAATGATTTTGTAATAGTTTATGCTTTTGACTCTGACTTGTTTGAATCTGCTGGTTGATGCAGCAAACTCTTAATAAACTGTTATAAAACATTTATTAGGTTATAAACCATGACACAAACAGTAAAACATTCATAAAGTTAGAAAGTTCATTAATGTGATATAATATGTCAAATAAAGATTATTATAATTATTTATGATATTAGTAATGTTACCAAGGCTATCTCCAACTTTGAATGTTTTCCCAGAAGTCCAAGTGGTATAATCAACACTAAGTGACCAACCAGCAGAGTCTCCAACGGTGTAAACTTTGGCTAAACATGATACACCACAAGTCATCAACAGTAACAACACAACAACAACCTGTACATTATCATTCTGTGTGTTTTAGTGTGTGTGAAAGAGAGAGAGAGAGAGAGAGATTATTTGACACTAACATATGTGGGAGAGTTATGGTTTTATAAGGGTAAAAAAGTGAAGAACTGATACTTTATTGAATAGTTATGATGACT
>CM046452.1:44636561-44696561 GCA_025506515.1 Flaveria trinervia | reverse complement strand
AAAGAGGAACTTTCTCCCCTTAGCTTCCTTTTCCTCTCTCTCTCTCTCTCCTTCTCCTTAATCTCCTCAGATGTCATCTTTCTTTTCCCTTTCTCACTCACAGACCTTTGTGACTCAGGGCGGAGAGAGCTTTGGCCTTTATTGCTTGGTGTAGCATCCAAGCTCTGGCCAGAGAGAGGTTGAGAAACACCTTCACCAGCAGGTGTCTTAATAAGGGTATGAATCTCTACAGCAGTTGATGATGATGAGACAGGGTTCTCAGGTTCTGCCATTGGGCCTTCAGTCAAGGTTTCCCTTATGAAACTAATCTTAGGGTCTGCCTCAACATCCAGTTGACCGATGGCATTACCTGATTGCCTTAGTCTCCTTCTGAAGCTGAACTCTGTAGTGATCCTGTCTTGGATTCTTTGAGCCAGTCGGTCAGCTTGTCTTGATTGGCTTTGATTGACAAGTGGCATGTTGACTAGATCCAGACCTTCATAGAAGTTCAAGGTCTGAAAATTGAAGACCTCTTGCTGCCCTTGAACTCTAAGAAAGACGAGGGCTCTTCTATTACTGTCATACCTCCACTCAATGATGTGATTTGAAGTTTGTGGAGATGACATAGCCCTTGGTATTCCTTCCTTAAACAGAATTTGTATGTAGGAGTCTATAAAGTCCACATCAATGTGAACTTGAGGAAGTTACTGAGTGTGCACAATTGCAAGTGAGGATGGTGAGTCCTCAATGTTCACACTCTTTGAAGAACTTTGAGGTTCTGTGATTGTAATGACTTTCTCTCCTTTTTGGTACCATCACCCAGTAGCATAAGTGAGCTAGGAGTTAGGTCAATCACATCCATAGGTTCTTGTGTTCCTGGTTGAGTTCCTCTTAAAGGTCTCCCAGCTAGTTTTTCCTTAAGATAAGAAATCTCAAGTTGCTGATCATTGACCCTGTTTTACAAGGTAGTCACTTCAGATTCAAGGTGACTAACCTTGGAGATTAAATACGTGCATGTTTGAGACAGTTTTTGCACCTTTAGTCTTAAATTCCCCTCATCCTCATTAGAAGAATCATTAGGGGATAAGATGATTGGGCCCGAGTACTCTCTCTTACCACCAGCTTCAGGTTCTTGGTTGCTGGGTTTCCTCTGCTCACTAACAGCCTCAGTTGAGATGTAAGTGGGATGAGTTGCAATGGTTGAGGTCTTAATGATGTAATCACTTTCAAAAGTGAGAGCCTCTTCCATATGAACATCCTAAACAGGTTTAGAAGTGTCCACCTCAGTAGTAGGTGACTGATATGGGCTAGAAGTAGGAGACTCAGGAGCACTCATCTCTCTTTGAGTAGGGGAAAAGAAGAGAGAATCATGATACTCACTAAAACCTAGATCTTCATCAGTATAGAAGTCAAGGTTTAGGATTGGTTGGTTTAAGTCCAAAGGCTAGGGATGGTAACTGTCCCCTGAAGGTTGATCACTTAAGTGTTGAGACTCAGAGTGATGGCTTAAGGAATTTGGGCTTATGAGCTTATCAGGTTGAGCATGAGGAACCTCGGCACTAATTATTGAAGGAATGGGAGTGGTCTGCTCCTCAGGAGAAGTGGGAGCTCTAGTATCCACTTCTTGTGTGGGTGAGTATATAGGGACTTGCATAGACTGAATAGTCTGTGTAGGGGTTCGTTTGTGTTTTCTTTGGTAGGTGAGGGTGATTTGTGGCTGTTGAGGTAGTTGGGATGTAGAAGGTGTGGGTTCAACACTAGCTGGTGCTGCTAGATTGTCACCTTGAGCAATGAGCTCTAACAGTTTTGGGACAAGGGCTGTTTCTACCTGAAGAAGCCAACAGTGGGTTTTCTCAGTATTTTAAAGATGTCGGGTTTCATTTGTCCCAATTTAAGAGTATTACCTGTTCCCTTTAACTGTGAGCCCAGTTCACAGTTAAGAATGCATTGAAATATCTAGGGAACATATAGTACTCTAAGGAGTCCAAGTTTGCAAGCAGATTTATATAAATAAACTAAGAGTACCTGAACTTGACTCCCCGAACCATCCCATGAACAATGAAGGAGAGATCCTTAGGGATCTGGTCCCATCCACCATGCTTGTTTGATAAGCTGTGGATAACCACATGGAGCAGGAATTTCCATTAGGATGAGACCTTCCCTGTTTTGAAGGTCTTGATAGAAAAGTCTCCCTCATAGCCCATCTGCTCAAAGGACTAGTTTACAACTTCTTTGGGAAAGAACACCCCACCTTCTTTATCATCTAGCTGAAGATGCGTGTTGATGATGGCCAGAGTGATGAAGACTATTCTCCCTTGTACTGTGGCAGACAGTACGTTATCCCCATCCATAATGACCTCTTGGTAGCTCATCCATAATTCTAGCTATTGATCCTAATAAAGAGTAGGATCAATGGTTAGGGAGGTGAAGTAGTTGGATAGAGTTAAGAATCGACAAACCTCTGAGAAATGAGGATCTTTCTCAGAGTGTAACAGAGCAACTTGGTTATGTTGCCTGTGTAACTGCATGGAAAAGTGTGGGTCATTTATGCGGTTAAGGTTGGCCATTTTGAGGAAGCTTAAGGATGAAGAAAGAAGAAAGAAACAAATTTCAGAGAGAAATTTGGGGTTTTTAGGTCTGGAGGAAAGAAGGAGATGATAGAAAGAGGGGGAAACTGTTGGGCTTATATGTGAAAATTGATTTCTACAAAGTTTAATGAAAGAGGATAAACTTTGAAATCTGGATGTCGGTCCTACCTCTGAAAAAGTAGTTTACTTTTGCTCAAAAAGTAGTTTTCTTGGAAGTCAAAAAGCTTCCGAAGGTAAATTATCCTTAGAACTTTTAATGAAAAAGCTTCCTAAGCTAAAATGACTTCGGAAGATTTTTCTAAGAGTTTTGGAAATTTTTCTTCGGAAGAATAATTAAGACTTGAATGCTTTGTCCAGGGGAACAAATCTTCCAAGAGTTAATTTGCTTCGGAAGAAAGTGGTCCTTAAAAAGATACAAGTGTCTGAGACAAGTATTAAGCTTCAAAAGATATTTCAGAAATTTCTTCCGAAGGTAAATTTCTTAGACAGTTGTTTGTTTTGAAGACATGATTTTCTTTCGAAGTTAAAAGCATATCTTCCGAAGGATAAGAAATTTTCAAAAATCTAAGGAAAGTCTTCAAAAATATTTTCATCCAAAGAAAACAAGAGCTTATGAAAGTGATGAACAAGACAACTTAGTACACACAGATTTTAAGAAATAATAAGAATTAGTTTTAAGAAAAACCTACTCAAAGTTTATCATCCTAATAGCTGATATAAGATATTTAAATCTCTGTTCATCAAAATCCTTTGTAAACGGATAAGCATATTATTCATTTGTGTGGACTTTGACTAGTTTAATTAATCCATTTTCAAAATTATCTCTAATTAAATGATACCTGATGTTAATGTGTTTGGTCCTTGAGTGCTACATAGGATTTTCTATGATTGAGGTAGCACTGTTTTTGTCTATGTGAATAGGAGTCTCCTTGAAGTTTAATCCATAGTCAAGCATCTGATTTTGAATCCAAAGCACTTGAGCACAACAGCTTGCGGCAGCAATGTATTCAGCTTCAGCAGTTGATGCAGAAACATAGGATTGTTTCTTGCATTGCCATGAGACAACCCTTCCACCAAGAAACTAACATCCACCAGATGTAGACTTTGCAGTCATGTTGCTGCCACCATAATCACTATCTATATAACCATACAGATTGAAGTCAGAGTTCTCAGGATACCACGGACCAAGTGTTGAAGCACCTTTGAGGTATCTTAGAATCCTTTTGACAGTGATAAGGTGAGACATCTTAGGGTTGGCTTGATATCTTGCACAAATACATGTAGCAAACATGATATCAGGCCTGCTAGCAGTAAGATACATAAGAGACCTAATCATAGCTCTGTATAAGTGTTCATCTACACACTCCCCCTCAAGATCAGGTCCAAGGGAGTGCTTTCTAGCTATGGGGTCTTAGCAATCTTACAAGCAGTCATGTTAAGCCTCTTAAGTATGTCTTGAACATACTTTGACTGACTAATGAAGATTCCATCTTTAACTTGCTTCACTTGAATTCCCAGAAAGAAATTGAGTTCCCCTATGGCAGTCATTTCAAATCTATCCTTCATCATCTTCTCAAAGTCCTTACAGAGCCTTGGATTAGTTGAACCAAATATGATGTCATTTACATATACTTGAACTAACAGTATGTCATTTTCTTGTCCTTTGATGAAGAGAGTTCCATCTATAGTACCCCTCCTGTATCCATGTTTGCAGAGATAATAAGATAGAGTCTCATACCATTTCTTGGGTGCCTGATGCAGCCCATAAAGAGCTTTGTCAAGCTTGCAGACATAATCAGGATGATCAAGATCTACAAAACCAGGTGGCTGTTTGACATACACCTCTTCATCAATCACTCCATAGAGAAAAGCACACTTCACATCAAGTTGAAAGATCTTGAAGTTCTTGGATGCAACAAATGCCAGGAATATCCTAACAGCTTCCAGCCTTGCTATAGGAGCAAAGACATCAGTATAGTCAATCCTTTCTTCTTATGTGTATCCTTGAACAACTATTCTAGCTTTATTCTTGATGATAATGCCTCTATCATCCATATTGTTCCTAAACACCCATTTGGTTCCAATGGTAGTCTTCCCATGAGGAAGAGGACAAATGTTCCAAACATTTTGTCTTTTGAATTGAAGCAACTCATGTTGCATGGCTTCAACCCAACTTCCATCCTTCAGAGCCTCATCAACTTTCTTTGGCTCTATCTAGGATAAGAAACAAGAGTGAAGACAAACATTTGCTTCATGGGTTTGTCCTCTTGTTCTTACCGCTGTGTCAACATCTCCAATGATGTTTGTGGTAGGATGAGACTTGTGGATTCTTAGCAAAGGGATCACAACAAGTTGCTGAGAGAGATCTAATTAGAGAAATTTAGATCTGGCATAGATGTTTCACCCACCACATCACACACTTATCAAGAGAGACTTGATCCAATGAGTGTGTGACATCATTGATGTTGTAATCTATGAAGTGGTTATTAGCATCAAAAAATTCCTGATCACTGTCACCACCACCATTATTTTCTTCTACATTTGAAGTATCTTTATCTGGTTGTGGAGCCTTTGAGCTAGAATTTGAAGGCATTCCATATGTATCAGCTGAGTTTGTCATTATGGTGCTGATAGACACTTCATTTGCAGAAGTAGTTACAACTGGAGCCGAAGATGTGTTGCTTGAAGGTCTTCTCAACTCAAATCTTGGATCAGGATCACCTGTTGATAATATATCTATAGATCCTCGAATAGTCTCACAAGATTTGTTAAAACAGTTGGTAACTAAATCAAGATCAAACAGCCAATCAGGACCAGAACTAGCCACACAGGGTGTGTGTCATTGAAAGTCGCATTGGCTGACTCCTCAACATTTCTAGTTATGAGATTGTGTACTCTATAAGCCTTAGCTTGGGAAGAGTATCCAACAAAGTTTCCATCATCTGATTTCTCAGCAAATTTGGCAATTTGATATTGGTATTCAAGATGGTGCAAGGACATCCAATTGACCTAAGAAAATCAATGAAAGGTTTCCTCTTGTGCCAAAGTTCATAAGGAGTCTTGCCATGAGTCTTAACCACTAAAACACTATTATGCACATAGCAGGTAGTATTGACTGCCTCTACCCAGAAGGTGATGGGCAGCTTAGAGTCAGACAACATGGTTCTTGTAGCTTCAATCAGTGCCCTGTTTCTTCTCTCAGCAATACCATTCTGCTGAGGTGTCCTGAGAGCACTATATTATCTTATAATACCTTTTTCATCACAAAATGAATCAAGGATTTGGTTCTTGAATTCAGTTCCTTGATCACATCTTATGGTTTTGACCTTGTGATCAGATTGATTCTCAATCCTTAGGATGAAATTCTTTAGAATCTCAGGAGTCGCATCTTAGTTCTAAGGAAGAAGACCCAAGTGAATCTTGTAAAGTCATTTGTGATCACTGAACAATAATAGGTCTTTCCTAGACTCATTACACTGGTGGGGCCAAAGAGATCCATATGTAACAAGTGTAGGGGTGTAGTGATGGAGTTTCTTTCCTTAGGCTTGTGAGATACCTTATGCTGCTTCCCTTACAAGCATGCAACACAATGGTCATCACTTGTAAACTCTTTCTTTGGCTTTCCAGTTACCAAATCATTCTTAATAAGTTTATTCATGTTCTTAAAGTTTACATGGCACATATTTTTATGCCATAGAAAAGACTTATCACTATTGCTTTAGATAGAAAGCATGAAACTTCTTGAGAGGGAGTTGTTTCATGCAAGTCCATCTTGTACATGGTCCCTTTCCTCGGGGCTCTAAGTAGAATATGCACATGAGGAATGACCATACCAAGATTGAGAACAATGCACTCATGATCACTAAAGAGCATGTTATGACTCCGATCACAAAATTGGGATACACTCAGAAGATTGTACCCAAGCTCCTGGACAAAGTTTACCTTTTCAATATTGAGCTTACCATTTGTGACCTTCCCCTTCCAGAAATGTAAGCACAATCATTTCCTCCAAAAGCAACTGCCTTCCATCAATCCTTTCAAAGTTCTGGAGTAGTGACCTATTGCCTATCATATGCCTGGAATAGTCACTGTCAATGATCTAGACATTCTTATTTGTTTTGAGTTGTCCCTGCACAAAGAAAATGATTAGTTACATTTGGAAACCCAAGCCTTATTTGTCTTGGGCTCACTAAGAGAAACAAAAGATAATGCAATAGTATAGATCCTATAGTATTAGTGCTTGGAGGATCTTGAGCTGTTGTTGATGTAGAACTTCTAGTCACTTGGTCTTTCTTTGATTTTCACACCACCTTTGGAAGTTTGGACTTGACCTTTAACACATTGGAAGCTTTTGATTCTTTGGAAGTTTTGATGACTAGACCTTTGGAAGATTCAGCAGACACTGCAACAGACTTCAGTGCTTCGGAAGTATTCCTTCCTTCTGAGACCAAATTTTCTTCCGAAGGCAATTTTCCACTTGCCTTCTTCTTAGTTCTAGAGCTTCTAAAGGAAACATATTTTCCTTCCGAAGCTTGAATCTTCTTGGAAATATTGGAAGTCCTTGTCCTGGTTATGTGAAGAGTACCTTTAGGATTGTATGGACAATCCTTAGCAAGATGAGTAGTATTTTCATACATGACACATTCCATTTTCTTCTTCCCAAGAGCCTTCTGCTTAGAACAAGACTGACTTTGATCACATCCCTTCTCCACCTGTCATCTTTGCAGATGCTGAGACAGTCCTTTTGGGCTAAGGACTGTTTTTGAGTTGGATGGTTCAAGCTGTGTAGCTGTGGTACACAACAGATCAGCCTTCTTCTTGGTACTGAGATGATTTGAACATGAATCAGAACTCTTGCAGAAGAGTTCAAGTTGATGTCTTCAGTCTTCACTACTTTGCTACTTCAAACCCTGGAGTCAAAAGTATCCTTGATCTCTTGAGCCTTCCTTGCTTTTCTTATGCTCTTTCTAATCAAGTTCTTCCTCATTGACTTGGTCATCATAGTCTTCTTCTTCTGCTCAAAAGGATAGTGGCCCTTTTTAGTATCCTCCTCTTCACTCTTCTCAAAGGAATTCTTCACTATCACTTCTTCATCCTCTTCACTCAAAGGATCTATGAGAGGAAGCTCATCTTCATAAGTTCCACACATGGGTGATCTTACAGCCAAGATTGTGTGTGGAGGAGCTATCTCATTAGAACCCAGTGCCTACTTGTTTTGATAGCATACTTTGTTGTGCAGGGATGAGGATATCATATTCTTTAAGGTCTCTTCTTCAGAAAACACACTATTTTGCCCTGGCTTTGCTGATCACAAGTTCAGCCTGGCATACAGTCAACTAGTTATGAGATCCTTGATCTGAGTCCTAAAATTTGTATGCTCATGTTTTAGAACTAAAATAATTTTCTCTAAGTCCTCTATCTTCAGTTTATAATCATTTTCAGACTTTCTAAAATCAGCTTTTAAGATGTTTAAGGACTCAAGATCAGATCTCATTTCTAAGTTGTAGGACATGTATCTATTAACTTTAGTAATGCATTCAGGGGTACAGAGATGTTCCAATACCTTGGCTTCATCATGAGCTGTCATCAGTGCTTGGTTTGGAGAAGCATCTTCACCTGAAAGCTCTAGTCAAAGACTCCTTCTTCAACAGCAACTGCAACTTGCTGCTTTGGCTTCTCATTCTGGGTAGCTTGTCAGTGTAGTTTGGTTTTTATTGTGCTTGGCCACCATTTGTTCTTGGTGACTTACACTCCCTGGCAAAGTGGACCATCAAGTTATAGTTGTAACACTTGACTTTGCATTTGTCTAGTCCAAACTTTCCACTGGTTGCATTGTTGGGGAACTTCCTTCCAGTCGGCCTTTAGAACTTCTTGGCTCTGTGAGTGAGAAGAGCCATCTTCTGGACTATTTCCATATACTCCAGATCATCTGGATGGATACATTCCAAGTCTTCAAGGGTGAAAAGAGAGCTTCCATAACTTTCATCAGAAGACACAAAGGCTTGAAAAGAACTTGTCTCTTGAAATGGGCTTTCTTGAGTGTAGTTCTCCCTTGGTGTATCAGGGAAGGTGATGAAAGGACCCTTTTGTGAGTTGTCAGGGTAGCATATGAGATGATGTTGGGGTTCTATGCTATCCCTTCAACCACATGAAGGGTTGAACCTATTTGATTGTTGGAGTTTCCAGATGAACCTTGCATGTTCATCTCCATCTGGTAGCCACTGAGAATCCCATACAGCTCTGTCAGAGTAGGAGTTTTTAGGTTCTTAGTTCTCTTGATAACCACACAATAGTGTGTCCATTGCCTAGAAAGTGAGCAAATGAACTTCCTTACAATATCTCTGTTCTCAAGAGCAACTCCTCCATCCACTAGGGTATCCACAATCTCAACATACCTGAAATATTGCTGAGTCATGGTTTCATCTGCTTTGAAGGTGAAGTTTTCAAACTGCTGCTTCAGGAGATCCTTCTTGTTCTCCTTAGCTTCAGAGGAACCCTCGTACATTAGTTTTAATGCATCCCATAACTGCTTAGCTGTTTTGCATTTCTTGAAACCTCTTTATAGAGACTTTGGAAGAGCACTCTAAAGGGCTGTCATGGCTTTCTGGTCAATCTCTACTCTCTTCCTATCTTCATCAGAGTAGTTAGCCACAGCCTTGGGGATCATACCACCACCAGTAGCAAAAGGGGTGCTTGGTAGGTAAGGTGCATTCTCAATAGACTCACATTTCTGAATCTAGAGACCTGATGAAACCTTCCATTCTTTGGCACCAAGTGTCAAAATCATCAAGAGTGATTAGTGGGGACTTGTTCATGGTTCCAGTTTCCATATCAGTTTTGGAAATGGCAAGATCTTATATCAAGAGCCTGGATAGCTCTGATACCAAATGCAAGACGGTGAAGGGTGGTCAACTTACAACACAACAACACAAAGAGGAGATTAACTTGACTAATCAAACAGTGAAACTGGATTAACCATAATAGATGATACTAAAAACACAAGTAAGTAAGAGACAGAACAAGATAACAAGACACAAGGAAATGGTTTTCAAGATTGCAATATATTGCCTTCTCAAGTTCTATTACAAGTGTTACAAAGCATACAGGAAAGTTACAAGCAATTGAGATACATATACTACATCCTACAGCCGTTCATTACTTTGAAGGCCAGCTGGATACAATTGACTAGACGCAACACAAAATCAATTGTAGAGTCAAAAGGAAGATTGCCTTTTGACTTGTGACTATGACATGCCATAGCTCATATCCTAATATATTACAAAAAGGATAATGTACATGAAGTAGAAATTTGCAGACACAAGATCTCAATGTACAGTTACTTAAAGCATGGACCTTTTCACCAACTCATGCAAGTTGGTGACTTTACAGAGTTGCAGCGGAAAGAGGTCCAGCTTTATGTAAAGTACATAAGATAAAGCATGTACACTAAAAGTCTTCAGAAGAAATCTGTCTTCAAGTGTTGGCTTCGGAAGACTTTGTCACTGAAACTTCGGAAGACTTCATCTTTGGCTTCGGAAGATATTGGTCTTGGCTTCGGAAGATTTCACACTTAGAATTTTTATGTTGCATGTGTGAAACTTCCGAAACATTCTTCTTCAATGTACTTGTGCAGCATGCAGGAAACTTGAAGTGTTTGGAGTTGCATCAGCCTTAACATGTATTCCTTACAACTTGTATGTAAACTTCATTACAAATAGGTAAAGGTATATATAAACTTGGTTACATATATGTAAACATATATTTAAATATGTCCACATGTATATATATAAGGAAGGGTTCTTAAGAAAACCAACAGTTATGTGAAAATAAAAAAATCTAAGGAAATTAATAACATAATTCATAAGTTTTTTGTTATTTTACTTGTTAAAAGGTATTTAAGCTTTTCTTACATATATGTTGAACATAAATACGAGAATGAAGAGTTTTACGTATATGTAATACTATGTCAAATGAAAACGTTACGTATATGTAACCTATATATGACGTATATGTAAAACCATTCTAAAATTTTTATATTTTGATCCATACCCTTATTTATATATACGCATAAATATAAAGGGTGGTGAAAAAGATTTTGTAAATTACGTGACCAATTTCATTGGTTTTCTTTAGTTTTCACATAACATTTTGGTTTTCTTAGGATCCTTCTATATATAAATGTCATGTTTAGTCTTTTGAATCATAATTATAACAATGTAATATTGGTTTTTATAATTTGAATGTGCAAATTTGCTAACGTATATGTAAATTTGATACACTAACTTACGTATACATAACTTACATACTATTAACAAATATTTTTCTATATACACTAACCTACATCTATGTAAATTGCTTAAGTTTATATAATATTCTCAAAACTAATGTATACGTTACATGTTATCATATATGTAAGTTAATCTACATTATTTGTTGTTGATTTGTTACATATACCAAGTTTCAAGCTTCTTTTAATTTTTTAAGCTTCCAAGCTAGTGTTTTTGTATGATATTTTTTTAGAACTATGGTTCTAAATCCGCGTATCTAATCATTTAAATGTGTATAATAATCTATTACCAAAGTAATTGTAATTGTTTGGATAAACTATAGTTTCTACAACCGAACTTTATGTTGTTTTAGCATTTATTTTTTTATAGTTTTTCTATTGTTTTAGTGTTGATTTTTTTGCTGAATTATATTGTTTTGGTATATTGTTGGCGTTGAATTGAGTGTTGTTTTAGTAGATGAAATTGTTTTTATAGATTTTAATAAATTATTAATAAATTAAGGATTTTTAATAGCAGTTTACCATATTATTGCTATTAGATTAAGTGTTATATTTCATATATGTAAACTATGTAAATTTTACAATTTGATGAACTGGCGCTTATATGTATATTTGAGCAATAATCTAATAAATCTTTTAATTCATATAATTTGATGATATTATGCATATAAATTTCTGGAATGAAGTTGAGAGAGTACAGGACCGGTGAAGGGGTCACTTACAACACAACAACACAAAGAGGAGAGTAACTTAACTTAATCAAACAACAAACTGAATTAACCACAATAAGACACTAAGAACACAAGTAATAAAGTAAGAGACAGAACAAAAGAACAAGCTACACAAGTGCATGGTTTTAAAAAATGCAGTATATTGCTTTCTTAAATTCTATTACAAGTGTTACAAAGCATAAAGGAAAGTTACAAGAACATGAGATACTTATACTACATCCTACAGCCGGCTATACTATGAAAGCCAGCTGGATACAATTGACTTGACACAAACAAAATCATTTGTAAAGTCAAAAGGCAGATTGCCTTTTGACTAGTGACTATGACATGCTATTGCTCACATCCTTATCTATTACAAAAAGAATAAAGTACATGAAGTAGAAAGTTACAAACTCAAGACCTTAATGTAAAGTTACCAAAAGCATGGACCTTTTCACCAACTCATATACCTTGGTGACTTTACGGAGTTGCAACGGAAAGGGGTCCAGCTTTATGGAAAAGTACATCAGATAAAGCATGTTACTAAAAGTCTTCAGAAGAAATCTGTCTTCAAGTGTGGAGCTTCGAAAGACTTGTCTTTGAAGCTTTGGAAGACTTCATCTTTGTCTTCGGAAGATATTGGTCTTGGCTTCGGAAGATTTCACACTTAGAATTTTTCTGTTGTATGTGTGAAACTTCCGAAGCATTCTTCTTCGGTACTTGTGCAGCATGCATGCAGGAAGACTTTGGTTGCTTCAGCCTCTATACATATTCTCTACAAACTCCCCCTAGGCTAATGCTACCAAAACTCTTGAAGACTTCAGATATCAATAGTCCTCATCAGGGTAATAACCAACCCTTTCTTCATAAGATGATCAGGATCCTTCAGACTATCAAAGTATCTTCTCATGTCAAAGAGATCATGCAGAGGCAACTGAAACATGTCTTGCCAAGTGTAGACATTCTCAATACCATGATCTCTGATGACATGCCACCTTTCTGGATTTTTAATGTATGTCCAGGACAGGATGGGTCTTTCTGATGCAAGAGGAGCTATTGGAATGGGTGATGATGAAGCATCCTCTGGCTGTACATCCTCATGATGTTCTGACTCATCCTGAGGTTTAGAAAAGGATGCAGTCTTGTTCTTCTTCTTTGGCTTTGGTTTAGAAGCCATCCTTTTCTTTCTCTTTACAACTTTTAACTGAGAAGATTGGCTTGCAGTACCGGATTGATCTTCATTGTCTTTCTCAGTTGGGTCTTCTACTCTCATAGGTTCAGATTGTTGGACCCAAAGAACCAATGAGCCTGATCAGAAAAACCTCTAAGTCCTACGGACATCACAACAACTGCTGAAGACTTGATCAACTGTTTGACAAAGTCTGAAGACTTCAACAGCTGAAGACTAAAGTACTGAAGACTTCAACAGCTGAAGACCAAAGTCTGAAGATCAACAGCTGAAGACTAAAGTACTAAAGACTTCAACAGCTAAAGACTAAAGTACTGAAGACTTCAACAGCTGAAGACCAAAGTCTGAAGACATCAGCTGATGACAACAGCTGAAGTTCAAGTACAAGTACTGAAGCCTTTAGAGTTTGTTACAACAGCTGAAGAAGCATTCTTCAGTTGTTGTGATGGTTTCCTTTCAGAAGTTTCTTTATGTTTCAGTATCTGTAAAACGACTGAAGAGCATGTTCTTCAGTCGTTGTAGTTTCAGTAGTTTCTTTTCAGTAGTTGTAGTGACGGTTAACACTTAGTATTTTTGTAAGAAGGTGTCAGCTGTTTTGACATCTTCAGTAGTTGTGTTAACTTTCAGTAGTCTGAATAATTCTGTTAGATGTCACTATCAAATGACATCAGCAGACGTCACATCTCCTATATAAAGAATGTTCCACCACGACATTCTTATATAAGGGACGATTGACCTGATTGTAAGTGTGACATTTTGCCACCACGAAAGCGCGTATTGAATGAAATCTTTGACTTGAAGAATTCTTTCTATAATCGTTTGTTCTTACTTTGAATATCAACTGTATTCTTGTGAATTGTCTAATTCATTGTTTGATTTCTGCTACAATACTCTCTAATCAATCAAACGTAGATCACTGATCCTAACAATTGGTATCAGAGCTGGTTAATCATTGATCGATCTAACAACTGATCATTGAAATTGCTAATCGATATCTGCATTTGATTGAATTAGCATATCTGCAAGAATCGGTTATAGTTAAATTGAATTTCTTCTACTTTCGTTTTATTGCTTTCTGTTTTCTCTTGGTTCAATTGGTCTGTTGTGTTCTGTTCTAATCTGTTAAAACTTAATTGATTTTGGTTGAATCTGAGAATGACTACTCCTTCTAACGACCCTCACAATACCGGTTCTTCAACCAAGCTTCCGATGCTGGTTAGGACTGAGTATAACATATGGCAACGAAGAATGCTTCATCACCTGTCTGTTAACAGTTCAGTTGTTGGACATCGGTGGTACATGGTCCACATAAGCCTATGGTGAACAATCCGGAAACCATCAAATGGTTCCGAAGAAGAAGGAACAATACTCAGATGAAGATCGGAAACTGTTTGAGATTGATGTTAAAGCCCATGGAATTCTGGCCATGGCACTGCCGAATGAAATCTTTTCAGGGCTTATGCATCATGAAACTGCTCATGACCTTTGGAATGCACTAAAGGAACAATTCGGTGGAACTAATGAGGTCTTAGCAAACAACAGAGAAATCCTTGCCCAACAATATGAAACATTTTCTCATAGGAAGGGTGAGACACTGACTCAACAGTTTGAGCATTTTTCCAGTTTGATCTCTGAGCTAAAAATGGAAACATGAATATACCAATAGCCAGATGAACAACAGATTCCTTAGATCACTGCCTGAGAGATGGGACACATACACTATTGTCCTACGCTCCAATGCAAATCTGGATAAACTATCTCTCACCCAACTTCATGGGAAACTGCTTACATTTGAGAGAGAGATAGAGCAGAAAAGGAAACTGGCATCATCAGGAAAGCTCACTGATGACTTTGTACCAGGGAACACTGCCTTGGTTGGTCATGAGTCAGAATATGCTGCATCTGAAAGTAATTATGATGAGCATATAGATTCTCTTCAAACAGTTCAGATCATGCATTCGTTGGTATTGATAGTCACTCAGGCTGTAATAGTGACAATTTATGTTTTATCATGGATGATTTGAAAGGAATAGCTGATGATGATCTAGAAGAGATGGATATTTTGAGCCAAATGGCCTTGATTAATATCAGATCTCAGAAGTTCTACAAGAGGACTGACAGGAAATTTCCAGGACTCTCTGGCAAAACCAAAGTTGGTTTTGACAAGTGTAAGTTGAGGTGTCATAAATGCCAAAGGCTTGGACACTTTGCAAGAGAGTGTAGATCTTTTGGATCTAACTCCTCTGCACCCTTTGTGACTTTTCCAAGCACTAGTCCACAAAACAAGGGGCAACATCCTGCTAGTTCTGGTCATCATTCACAACCTGTTTCGCCTGCATATTTTGTCCCTCAGGGTCCAATTTCATATCCGTATCCCTGCTATTACATGCCTCAGCCAAATCCAGTTCAAGTTCCTACTGCACAACAACCACAAGCATTACCTGAGCCTCTACCATCTCAATCACAACCTCATCATAGCTTTTTCACCCCTGGTAATGTTGACTGGAGCAGTTTACCAGATTATCTCTCTGGTACTGAGCAATTATTTACTGGTGATGGTCAACATGGTGGTGAACATTCTTTTGGGAATCTAGCTCTCATGGCCCTGGAATCTACTGAGAGTTCATGCTCCAATGCATCTTCTTCACAGGTAACACAGGTATCCTCTGAGGCTAAGGCCAAGCTTTGTTCTAAATCTTGCATAGATGCATTTGTCTCTATTAGAGAAGCAAATGTAGCTGTAATTAATCAAAATCTAGAGCTTGAGCAAACTATTTCCAAAAGAAAAGCTGAATATGAGTCTGTCCTTAAGGACAAAGATGATGAGATTTATAAGCTTAAATACCAATTAAATGATGAAAAGGCTAAGCTAGAGGTCATTCTTGAGAACCATAAGGAACTCAAAGAAAAACTTGCAGTTACCCAAGTTGAGTGTGACCGCTGGGTGTCATGCTGCAAGGGATTTGAAATGCTGCTCAGTAAGCAATCTGCTTCAAATGTGAAGTTTGGAATTGGTTATAACCATATTGCACCTCCAACAGATTTTACTCCAAAACCAATAGTAAAATCTGAAAGTGAAAGCAATCTCCAAACCACATTATCATGTGCATCATCCACAAGTGATCTCCCAAAATCACAAGATGAAATAAGGGTTGATACCTCAGCAAGTCAATTGGCTGATGGGTTAACTACTGATAAGCACATGAAGCTGAGTATTTCAGATGTTGTCCCTCAAAGTAACTTAAGTACTGAAGGGCAAGTTACAACAACTGAAAAGCATTTCAAATCAGCTGAAATAAATGGATTAACAACTGCTGACAATGAACAGCTGAAGAACAATTCTTCAGTAGTTACAGATTCGTCAGTACTGAACAAAATTACTGAAAGAAGGAAAGTACTGAAGAGCACACCTTCAGTAGTTTCCACATCAGCAGTTGATCAATCCAAGATGAAGAATAAGCCATGTGAATATGTGGTAAATTCAATCATCTTTCTGATGAATGTTGGTACAGAAAGGGTTCCAAACTCAACAGAGATAAGCTCATTAAAATCCAGATGGATGAAATGAAAACTGAGTTTGAGACTAGGTTTGTACCGCAATCATTCCATTGTGATAAACCCAAGCCTTCAACCAAATTCAAAAAGAAGGATAAGGTTCATCAGAAAACAACTAATGGTGCTCCTCATAATAAACATCAGACTAAGTCTGTTAATTTTAAGGAGGAAATGGTGGATCACAGGAACTCATCAAACACAAGTACTGATATGTCACAAGAGCTGAAAGCTTTGGCTACAAATCAGACACAACTTGTTATGATGGTTCAGCATTTGTTAGGGAGAGTTAACCAATTAGATGCACCTGTGATCAAATCACTGAAAAGGCATTCCAGCCCAAATCCAAGGAATCCATTTCAGCACCATCTCCTTCTTTAGCTGTTAATCATAAGACAAGTTATGGTTGCATCTGTTGATGAAAACAGACCCAAAACCAAAAAGGTTTGGGTCTCAAAATCTAACTAGTTTTCTTTTATGCAGGTTCTTCAACATGCCAAAGGAGCATCTTGTATGTGGACAGTGGAGGATCTATGCATATGACTGGGAGCAGTTCTCTTCTTAATGACTACTCTCAAGGAAAGAAGGGATTTGTTTCATTAGGAAATGATGCCAGAGGTTACATCATTGGGAAAGGATATGTGTCTAATGGACAAATCAGGTTTGATGATGTCAACCATGTGGAGAATCTCAAGTATAATCTGCTGAGTGTCAGTCAGATGTGTGATAAAGGGCATGTTGCACTTTTCACAAGCCAGAACTGCAGGATTCTATCTTCCCAAGTTCTGAGGCTGATTGACAAGGTAATGGATGAACATACTCTCTTGAAGGCCAACAGGATCGGAAGAGTGTATGCCTTGGATTGTCAAAGAAGATTGATTTGAAGGGTCATCCATGCCTGTTCTCCAAAGCCTCTCTTCAGGAATCTAAACTATGGCATAGAAGGCTGGGTCATGTCAATCTCAGAAACATGAATCAGCTGATCCACAATCGTTTAGTGAGAGGTTTATCAATCAAGGAGTTCCATTGTGATGAAGCCTGCACTGCTTGTTTGAAAGGAAAACACCAAAAGTCTCATTCCCTCCCATTGAAGAACCTAAGTCCACTGCCTGCTTGCAGTAATGCACATGGATCTATTGGTCCTGTGAGAGTGATGAGCATGGCAAAGAAGAAATACTGTCTGGTAATTGTGGATGATTACTCTAGATTCGTATGGACTTTCTTTCTACATTCAAAGGATGAGGTTGCTCAAAAGATTACAAACTTTATGCTGTATGTTGAGAAGCAGTATTCCCTATCAGTCAAGTGTATAAGGAGTGACAATGGTACTGAATTCAGAAACCATACACTTGATGATTTTTATCTTTCAAAAGGAATCAAAAGGCAGTTTAGCATCCAAGGACTCCAGAACAAAATGGAGTAGTGGAGAGAAAGAACAGGACTTTTTGAAGCTGTAAGGTCCATGTTGGCTGACTCTGTTTGCCTTTGACCTTTTGGGCTGAAGCTGTCAATACAGCTTGCTATGTGCAGAATAGAGTGGTTAGTAAATCAGAGGTTGATGAAGACTCCATATGAAGCTCTACATCATTTGGCTCCTTTGATTTCATTCTTCAGAGCCTTTGGATGTCCTTGTTTCATTCTCAACACAAAGGGTCAACTCCAAAAATTTGATCCTAAGGTGGATGCAGGGTATTTTGTAGGTTATTCATCCACTTGCAAGGCTTACAGAGTCTTCAACTGCAGAACAAAGATAGTTGAAGAAACCTTGCATGTGAAATTCAATGAATCTCCTAAGGATAAAATTCCACAGAACCTTGTGGAGTTGTTTGATCTGGACATACTGCAATATGCTACTATCAAACTCCAGCTGTTGCAGATCATGTGGAAAATCATATTCTGCGGCAAGTCTTCCACCTGGTGGTACTGAAGATGATGATATCAGTACTCCCTTTTCAAGTTCAGTGACCAACTGCCTGAGTCTGCTAAACTTGGTGTTCCATACCTTCAGCAGCTCCATCCACAACAAATGCTGATGAGATTTCTGATTCCTCTACATCGTGTGATTTGCCATCTAATACTTGGTTTCAAGAATCTGAATCAACATCTGCTGATGCTGAACCGGCTACAAACACTTGCACTGATCTTATTGTGCACCAAGAGCTGAAGATCACCCCATGTCTCAAATCATGGTGGTATCAATGCTGGCATCTCAACACCAGAAGTCAATTGTCTAACTTGTGCTTCTATGCTCTCTTCATCAGTCAGCAAGAGCCAATGAACTATCATGTTGCTTTGAGAGACAATGGATGGGTGGAAGCCATGCAGCTTGAGCTACTTCAGTTCAAGAAACAGCAAGTGTGGAAACTGGTTCCTCTACCCCCAGGTAAGTAGCAATAGGCACTAAATGGGTGTTTAGAACAAAACAAATGAAATGGGCTTATTGTAAGAACAAGGCCAGACTGGTTGTTCAGGGGTTTTCACAAGAAGAAGGTATTGATTATGATGAGACCTTTGCCCCTTATAGCCAGACTGGATGCAATTAGATTGTTCTTAGCCTATGTTGCATTTCTAATTTTAAAGTTTTTCAGATGGATGTTAAAAGTGCATTTTTATATGGTAAATAAAATGAAGAAGTTTATGTGTGTCAACCACCAGGTTTTGAGGATAATAAACATCCAAATTGGGTATACAAGCTTGATAAGCGCTTTATGGGTTGAAACAAGCTCCTAGAGCCTGGTATGAGACATTATCAAATTTCTTCTTCAAAATAATTTCACTAGAGGCTCCATAGATAAAACTTTATTCATTAAGAAGGTGATCAGCATAAGCTACTTGTTCAAATTTATGTTGATGATATTATTTTTGCATCCTCTGATCCACAGTTGTGTGATGACTTTTACCATTTAATGCACAAGAAGTTTGAAATGATGCAATGGGAGAATTACAGTTCTTTCTAGGACTGCAATCAAACAAAAGGCTGATGGGACTTTTATTCATCAGTCTAAATATACAAAAGATCTTTGAATAAGTTTGATTTACAAAATTGTAAGCCCTGTTCTACTCCCATGTGCAACACCACACAACTGGATGCAGATCAAAAAGGTAAGGCTGTTGATGAAACACTTTCAGATGTATGATTGGGTTCTTGATGTACTTAACAGCTTCTAGACCAGATATCATGTTTGCAACGTGTGTTTGTGCTAGATTTCAGGCTGCTCCTAAAGAGTCACTTGATTGCAGTCAAAGAATCTTTAGATGTCTGCAAGGTACACAATCTCTAGGTTTATGGTATTCCACTGGACACTCTTGCAAATTGGTTGCTTTTTCTGATAGTGACTATGCAGGGTGTAATTACCAGAAAGTCAACTTCTGGTGGATGTCAATTCTAGGCAACTGTTTGATTCTTGGCAGAGTAAGAAAACAACATTTGTTGCTACATCCACTACTGAAGCAGAGTACATTGCTGCTGCAAGCTGTACTTCTCAGGTACTCTGGCTTCAGAACCAACTTCTGGATTATGGCATTACAGAGACTAAGACTCATTATTAATGGACAATGTTTCAGCTCTTTGCATTGTCAAGAATCCTGTCCGCACTCTAGGACCAAACATATAGAGATCAAACATCATTTTATTAGGGACTGTTTTGAAAAAGGTCTGATTGATCAAAGTTTGTGCCTAGTGCTGATGAGCTTGCAGACATTTTTACTAAGCCTTTGGATAGCTCGACTTTCCAAAACCTAGTGTAAGGCTTGGTATGCTGCACTAGAATAAGTGATAACTACTGATGATCAGCAAATAAGTACTGATGATCATTTGTAACCATATCACAAATAAGTACTGATCTGTCACAAGCACTGATACATCATAACTACTCATATAAGTACAAATAGATAAGTACTGATGTCCTATGAAACAACTGAAAAACAACCAAAAAGACTGATGAGTAAGTGTTGAGGACAGTATGAAACAGTTGAAAAGCTATGAATTGACGAAAACTACTGATGAGAATTTCTCTTCAGTTGTTTCTAAAACTATTGCTTCATCTTAAACAACTGATGCAAAAACCATGTCTTCAGTAGTTTTACAACTACTGATGACTAACACCACGTCGTCAGCTGTTTACAACAACTGATAACAAAACTATGTCTTCATTATTTTATAACTACTGATGACTAACACCAAGTTATCAGTTGTTTCCAACATCTGAAGCTAAAACCATGGTCTTCGTAGTTTTATAACTACTGATGCCTAAACCAGAGCTTCAGTTGTTTCAACCTCTGAGGGTTAATACCACGTCATCAGTCGCTTAAAACTACTGATGACTCATACCAAACCCTTCAGTTGCTTTATAACCCATACCCTATAAATACCTTGTCTTACAGAGCTTCATCATCTCAAACCTAACGTTCAAAAACTAGAACCTTCTCTCACATCAATGGCGAACATGAAGCTTAAACCACGACACAACTGTGTTGCTTACCTTACCAAATCATCCTTCTGGACAAAGTTTGATAATGCCATTGATCTAATGATCAACTCTCCATACAAACGGCTTTCCTTCTAAATCCTACCATTCATGCCGAATCCCTCCATCAGTTCTCGACGAACGTCACCCTCATCACTGGGGAGAATGACACCGACTCTCTCCAGTCGTTCGTCAACAATCGTCAGGTGGTCATCACTCCAAAAATCCTTCGCCAAACCCTACAACTGGATGATGCCACTTTCCCCACTGGGTATCCAAAGGGCACCACTGATCTATCATTTGCCCAACATGGATACCAGGGTACCTTAGTGCCTCTACCATCCTGAAGAAGCATTTCCATGATGCGGAACGACTAATTTTTCATATGGTGAATGTATGCTTAGCTCCTAAGACTTCTTCTTGGGATCAAATGTCGACGAGGTGGCAGCAGGTATTATTCTCTATCCTTGACAAACAAAGCTTAAATTTTTCTGAAATATTATTTCTTGAACTCAAGGATATGGCCTCCAAGCCTATAGCTAACCGATGGATATTATATCCTCGGTTCCTAATGGCCATTATAGTAAACCAGCTGAAAGCTGAGGGACTTGTGGCCTTGGAGTCCCTGCCACGGCTGTATTGCCTGAAGTATACTCCAGGCACAACTCAGACCAGTCACTCAAACTGGCTGCCAAACTGCGAAAACCCACGCAGCTGGAACCCACAACCACCACCTCCAAATCCATTGTCCCCACCAAACCCAAACACAAGAAAGCCAAAAAGGCTACTCAGGGAAATGAGTCCCCTGAGGATGCCCCTGCAACACAAACGCAGGTTATATCTACTGGTCATAACCCCCCAGTGGATACACGGACTCACTCACCCTCAACCGCTCAGGTTTCCTCTCAACAGGAGCCTGTAGCCCATCTCTGGGGCACCTATACATCTGGAACCTTCCTCACTTGAGGAGGTTGCCATTGAAACGCACCACTCTCCCCGGGTGCATACTGCCTTCACACCCTCTCCCACTGCAACCGCCCCACAAAGTCCTACCATCATAATTGCCAAAGTGCTGACTCAGTTGCACTCCTCACCTCCTCCCCAGATACCAATCAAAACTGGGATGTCCTCAACCATTGAGGGGAGGACCAACGTGCTTCTGACACCCCACAGCACAGGGGTTACCATATTCAATCTCCTAGTGTAGAAACGGAGATTCGAATTTCTGGTGAGGCTGCCACTTCTCCTGCTTCAGCATATGATCAGCTGAAGTTGGTAACATTCATAAGACCTCACCAGAGGCAACTGCTGATGAAGGACATGGTCCTGAGGCAGGAAGTCCCCAGTACCATGACCAAGGGAACATGCTACTACTGATCTACACTCAGAGCATGTTCATCCTGATTCTATCAGGAGGTCAGGTGATTCAGTAAACACTGATGATGACCTGGGCTTCTTTTATGATGTTTTATCCCAAAACACCATCCTCGAGGATGAGGTGAGCAGACTCAAAGAGCTGCTTGCCAAAATTTCTCAGGATCAAAGACCATCTACCCCTCAAAACCCACAGATGGCACCTTCCTCTGAAGGTCTCCCATACACTGAGCCACTCCAAAACACTCAGCCACCTGCCTCTGCTTCTCGCACTATTTCTCAGGGACAGAACCCCCCTGAGCAAATAGCTGCTATCTTTCAACATTCCTTACCTCTCATCACCTCAACTATCACTGATATGGTGCTTAAAACCCTTGTTGAGAGGCTTCCCTCAGTTATACATCCCTTGATAGAGGATGCTGTGAGCAAAAGGCATCAACCCCTTGCAACCAATGCAACCAAAAAGGGGGAGATTCAGTCAGTGAAAGCAAAAAGAAAGAGGATTGCAGATAGGAAAGAAATTGAGAAGGAAAGGTGAAGGATGCTGACATGGAGAAGGTGACTAAAAGTACTAAAGACTTTCATGTCACATACAAGAAAAGGAAGAATGAGAAGGAGACTGACTTGGAGACAATGGTGAAGAAGGCTGATGCCGAACACAGCCGATCAATGGATAACATCATTGATAAGTTGTTTAGGCAATGTCACAACACTGAAAAACTTGACTCAGAAATCAGAAGACTAGAAATTGAAGAAATCCAAGCTAGATGGGCAAGTTATGATGTGTTGGAAAGGGAAAGGCTAGAAATCATGATCAGGTTCATAGCGAAATATCTGGTAGATCATTGATTGAGATCAAGGCATGGTCCAGGATAGCATCTTGGCAATAACCACCAAGATCTGTTCATCTGAAGTATACACCAAAGGATTGGTTATTGAAGCCTTAAATGAAGCTGGTGCTGGGAGCAGGACTGAACTAGTCAAGCAATCTAAAGCCGACCTCACATCCAAATGCTAGAACAGCCTGTCAACATTCCCACACCAAAACCACCACAACCACAACCCACTAAACCAATTCCCTTACCCACAAAACCAGTAGCCAATAAGTACCCCAGAAGAGGAGAGAAGGGTACTGAGGCTAGAAGAAGATGACGAAGATAATGATGAAGATGAAGATAGGCTGCCACTCTCAACTGTTATACAGTTGCCTAAGGCCACAAGTCACTCTCCACAATTACTCCTGAAACTCAAAGACAAATTGTGAAAGTGAAGCTAGAAGAAGAAGAGCTTCACAAACAACATGATGAGGAATTGTTGAGGAGGTTGACAAGCATATGCTGCCACATCTTCAATCATCAACATGAAGAAGCATGCTCTCAGATTATACACTCTTAAACATACATTTCAATATCAAAGAGAGAGTGAGGATTTGCCTGATCCCAGGGTGTCTCATAGGATTCACAAGAAAAACATTCCACAGAGATACATTGGCCAAGTGAAGAAGATTGTAGATGAAGTGATCTCACTGGTCTTTGTAGTATCACCCTGGGAAATCCTAGATGACTTCAAGAAAGCCTATAAAGCTAACCTGACCCCACAAGATGCTGGAAAATAAAATGGTGAAAAAGGGGTTAGTATATAAGAGGCTTGAGGAAGTTAGAAAGAATGAGCTCCAGTTGTTCTTAGAGGGTAATCACCCAGATGAATTTGCTTATAGAGTAATAACAACTATGGAATTCAAAAATAGGAAACAGGTCAAATACCTATCTGAATATTATGGGCCAGAATCACTTTTTGAAGGAGGAGTTGAAGAGCTTACCATGGAGGATACAGACTCATTGTTCGGAAGTAGATCTCATGGATGGGGTAACAGCTCTGTGTCCAGTTCCCCAAGACAGAGTTCCCATTCATCTTTGCCAAACAGATCATTGAGACTTCTTCCCAGGCCTGTGCTTACATGGGTCACTTCTGAGCTGATCTAGAAGACAAAAAGACCAAATCTTTCTGCCATAATAAGTGGGACATCTTCAATAAATTTAGAGGTTTTGGCTGCATTGGTTCAGGGGGAGTTTGTTGGACCAAAAGAACCAATGAGCCTGATCAGAAAAACCTCTAAGTCCTACAGATATCACAACAACTACTGAAGACTTGATCAGCTGTTTGACAAAGTCTGAAGACTTCAACAGCTGAAGACTAAAGTACTGAAGACTTCAACAGCTGAAGACCAAAGTCTGAAGATCAACAGCTGAAGACTAAAGTACTGAAGACTTCAACAGCTGAAGACTAAAGTACTGAAGACTTCAACAGCTGAAGACCAAAGTCTGAAGACATCAGTTCATGACAACAGCTAAAGTTCAAGTACAAGTACTGAAGCCTTCAGAGTTTGTTACAACAGCTGAAGAAGCATTCTTCAGTTGTTGTGATGGTTTCCTTTTAGTAGTTTTATTTTATGTTTCAGTATCTGTAAAACGACTGAAGAGCATGTTCTTCAGTCGTTGTAGTTTCAGTAGTTTCAGTGACAGTTAACACTTAGTATTTTTGTAAGAAGATGTCAGCTGTTTTGACATCTTCAGTAGTTGTGTTAACTTTTAGTAGTCTGAATAATTCTGTTAGATGTCACTATCAAATGACATCAGCAACGTCACATCTCCTATATAAGGAATGTTCCACCACGACATTCTTATATAAGGGATGATTGACCTGATTGTAAGTGTGACATTTTGCCACCACGAAAGCGCGTATTGAATGAAATCTTTGATTTGCAGAATTCTTTCTATAATCGTTTGTTCTTACTTTGAATATCAACTGTATTCTTGTGAATTGTCTAATTCATTGTTTGATTTCCGCTGCAATACTCTCTAATCAATCAAATGTAGATCACTGATCCTAACACAGATTAAGAGTGAGTCTGACCCTGCTGTGGATCAAAAGATGAAGCTTGCTGAGATTCAGGAAGAGGTCCTGGTTGTGATGTCTCTGCTTGTTCAACCTTAACCTCCACTTCAGGTGGAGCTTGACTTGGAGGGGAATGTAAGTCAACCAGCTCTCCACTTTTTATCTTCTGCTTGATCACCCTTATTTGTTCATCCATAGTGGATAGAGACATGGGGCCAAGTCTCCTTTCGGATAATCCATATAGCTTCAAGAAGGTCATCATCCTCTTCCTGTCAGTAGATTTCTTCATGCTTTTGTGGATGATGGCTCTTGACTTAGCAGCTTCTTCCTTTAGCTTTCTTTTGGTTGTCTTTCTCTCCTTGACTATCTCAAGTTCAAGCTGTTTAAGATACTCAAACTCAATATAGTCAAAGGATAAGGGAAGAAGTGCTTCTACCTGATAGAGGCATGTGGCATTCAGGTAGTTGATTGTCTTGATCCTTTCTTCTTCTTTATCTACCTAAGGTTCTTGTTGAACCACATCCTCATATGCAGGGCTTTCTTGAATTGGGGAGAGAGTAGGCACATGCTTGTATAATCTTTTATTTCTTCTATCTTCTTTGATTTGTACTAGCAGCTCTGCATCTTCTGCCTCTTTCTTCTCCCTTGACTTTTCTAGGTCAATCAATTCATTGAGTTTCTCCCAAGGGAGAGAGATGACATTGTCTATGTCATAGTTCCTTGTCTACATGTAGTTTATCTTGACTGCCCTTAACACATCATTCTAAGTATCTGGTCTGTGGGCAGCCCTGATTGTAGTCTCCATGAGTCTTGTAGACCCAGAAGAGGAACTTTCTCCTCTCAGCTTGCTTTTCCTCTCTCTTTTCTCCTCCTTAATATCTTCAGAAGTCATTTTTGTTTTCCCTTTGTCACTCACAGACCTTTGTGACTCAGGGTAGAGAGAGCTTTGGCCTTCATTGCTTGATGTAGCTTCCAAACTTTGGGCAGAGAGAGGTTGAGACGCACCTTCACTAGCATGAGTCTCAAAAAGGGAATTGATCTCTACAGCAGTTGCTGGTAATAAGATAGGGCTTTCAGGTTCTGTCAGTGGGCCTTCAGTCAAGGTTTCCCCTATGAAGTTAATCTTAGGTTCTGCCTCAACATCTAGTTGACCGATGATATTTCCTGATTGCCATAGTCTTCTTCTAAGGTTAAACTTTGCAGTGATCCTGTCTTGGATTCTTTGGGCCAACTTGTCAGCTTGTCTTGATTTGCTTGGATTGACAAGTGGCATGTTGACTAATCTAGACCTTCATAGAAGTTCAAGGTCTAAAAGTTGAAGATCTCCTGTTGCCTTTGAACTCCTATGATGATTAGGGCTTTCTTGTTGCTGTCATACCTCCACCCAATGATGTGATTGGAAGATGATCGAGATGACATAGCCCTTGGTATCCCATCCTCAAACAGACTCTGTATGAACGAGTCGATGTAGTCCACATCAATGTGAATTTGAGGAGGTTGCTGAGAATGCACAATTGCAAGCGAGGATGGTGAGTCCTCAGTTACCATTCTCTCTAAAGAACTCCCAGGTTCTGTAGCTGTAATGACTTTCTCCCCCTTTTTGGTAGCATCACCCACTTGCATAGGTGAGCCAAGAGTTAGGTCAAACACATCCATAGGTTCTTGTGTTCCTGGTTGAGCTCTTCTTAAAGGTCTCCCAGCTAGTTTTTCCTTAAGATATGAAATCTCAAGTTGCTGATCATTGACACTGTTCTACAAGGTAGTCACTTGAGATTCAAGGTGACTAACCTTAATGACTAAATAGGTGCATGGTTGAGACAGTTTTTGCACCTTTAGTCTTAAATTCCCCTCATATTCATCAGAAGAATCATTGGGGGATGAGATGTATGGGCCAGAGTCCTCTCTCTTACCACCAGCTTCAGGTTCTTGGTTGCTGGGTTTCCTCTGCTCACTGACAGCCTCAGTTGAGATGTAAGTGGGCTGAGTTGCCATGGTTGAGGTCTTAATGATATAATCACTTTCAAAAGTGAGAGCCTCTTCCAAATGGACATCCTAAACAGGTTCAAAAGTGTCCACCTCAGTAGTAGGTGACTGATATGGGCTAGAAGTAAGAGACTCAAGAGCACTCATCTCTCTTTGAGTAGGGGAAAAGAAGAGAGAATCATGGTACTCACTGAAACCTAGACCTTCATCAGTATAGAAGTCAAGGTTGGGAATAGGTTGATTGAGATCTAAAGGCTGGGGATGGTAACTGTCCCATAAAGGTTGATCACCTGAGTGTTGAGACTTAGAGTGATGGCTTAAGGCAGTTTGGGAGAGGTGGCTAATGAGCTCATCCAGCTGAGCATGAGGAACCTCAGCACTAATCCATGAAGAAGTGGGAGTGGTCTGCTCCTCAGGAGAAGTGGGAGCTCTAGTATCCACTTCCTCCTGTATGGGTGAGTGTATAGGGGCCTCTACAGACTGAATAGTCTGAGTAGGGGTTCGTTTGGATTTTCTTTGGTATGTGAGCGTGATTTGTGGCTGTGTAGGTGGTTGGGATGTACAAGGTGTGGGTTCAACACTAGCTAGTGCTGCTAGGTTGTCACCTTGAGCAATGTGCTCTAACATTTTTGGGACCAAGGCTGCTTCTACCCAGAGAAGCCAACAGTGGCTTTCTTAGTATTTTAAAGATGTCGGGCTTCATCTGTCCCAGTTTAAGAATGTTACATGTTCCCCTTAACTGTGAGCCCAGTTCACAGTTAAGAATATACTGGACATATCCAGGGAACATGTAATATTATAAGGAGTCCATGTTTGCAAGTAAATTAGTGTAAACAAACTAATAATACGTAAACTTGACCCCATGAATCATTGCATGGATGATGAAAGAGAGATCCTTAGGAATCTGGTCCCATCCACCATGCTTGTTGGATAAGCTGTGGATAACCACATGGAGCAGGAATCTCCACTGGGATGAGACCTTCCCTTTCCTGAAGGTCTTGACAGAGTAGTCTCCCTCATAGCCCATCTGCTCAAAAGAATGATTGACAGCTTCCTTTGGGAAGAACACCTCACCTTCTTCATCATCCAACTGAAGATGCATGTTGATGATGGCCAGAGTGATGAAGATGTTCTCCCCTGCACTGTGGCAGACAGTGCCTTCTCCCCATCCATTATGACCTCTTGGCAGGTCTTCCAGAATTCCAGCAGATGATCCTCATAGAGTGGAGGATCAATTGTTAGGGAGGTGAAGTAGTTGGACAAAGCTAAGAAGCGGCAAACCTCTGAGAAATGAGGATCTTTCTCAGAGCTTAACAGAGCAACTAGGTTGCGTTGCCTGTGTAGCTGCATGGTAAAGTTTGGGTCATTTCTCTGAAGAAGGTTGGCCATTTTGATGTAGCTTGAGGATGAAACAGATGATAGAAAGAGGGGGAAACCGTTGAGTTTATATGTGAAAAAGGATTTCAAATAAAGTTTAATGAAAGAGGATAAACTTTGAAATCTGGATGTCGGTCCCACCTTTGAAAAAGTAGTTTACTTTTGCTTAAAAAGCAGTTTTCTTGAAAGTCAAAAAGCTTCCGAAGGTAAATTATCTTCGGAAAATTTAATGAAAAAGCTTCCGAAGCTAAAATGACTTCGGAAGAATTTCCAGAGAGTTTTGAAAAGTTTTCTTCGAAAGAGAAATTAAGACTTGAATGCTTTGTACACAAAAGAACAAAGCTGCCGAGAGTTAATTTTGCTTCGAAAGAAAACTGTCCTTGAAAACATATAAGTGTCTGAGACAAGCTTTTAAGCTTCAGAAGATATTTTAGAAATTTCTTCCGAAGGTAAAACTTCTTAGACAGTTATTTGTTTTGAAGGCATGATTTGCTTCCGAAGATAAAAACATATCTTCCGAAGGATCAGAAATTTGCAAAAATCTAAGGAAAGTCTTCAAAAAGATTTTCATCCAAAGAAAACGAGAGCTTATGAAAGTGATGAACTAGAAAAATTAGGAAACACATGTTTTAAGAAATAATAAGAATTAGTTTTAAGAAAAACCTACTCAAAGTTGATCATCCCAATAGCTGATACAAGATATTTAAATCTCTGTTCATCAGAAGCTTTTGTAAACAGATCAGCATATTGTTCATCTGTGTGAACTTTGACTAGTTTAATTAATCCTTTTTCATAATTATCTCTTACTAAATGATACCTAATGTTGATGTGTTTGGTCCTTGAGTGCTGCACAGGATTCTTTATGATTGTGATAGCACTGTTGTTGTCTATGTGAATGGGAGTCTCCTTGAAGTTGAACCCATAGTCCAGCATCTGATTCTAAATCCAAAGCACTTGAGCACACCAGGTAGCAGCAGTAATGTATTCAGCTTTAGTAGTTGATGCAAAGACATAAGATTGTTTCTTGCATTGCCATGAGACAACCCTTCTACCAAGAAACTGACATCCCCTAGATGTAGACTTTGCAGTCATGTTGCAACCACCATAATCACTATCTGTGTAAGCATACAGATTGAAGTCAGGATTCTTAGCATACCATAAACCAAGTGTTGAAACACCCTTAAGGTATCTTAGAATCCTTTCGATAGTGATAAGATGAGACATCTTAGGTTTGGCTTGATATCTTGCAGAGATGCAAGTGGCAAACATAATATCATGCCTGCTAGCAGTAAGATACATAAGAGACCCAATCATAGCCCTGTATAAGTGTTCATCTACACACTACCACTCAAGATCAGGTCCAAGGGAGTGGTTTCTAGCTATGGGTGTCTTAGCAATCTTACAATCAGTCATGTTGAACCTCTTGAGTATGTCCTGAACATACTTTGACTGACTAATGAAGATGCCATCTTCAACTTGCTTCACTTGAATTCCTAAAAAGAAATTGAGTTCCCCTATGACACTCATTTCAAATCTGTCCTTCATTAGCTTCTCAAAGTCTTTCAAAGATTTGGATTAGTTGAACCAAAAATGATGTCATCCAAATATACTTGATCTAGCAATATGTGATTTCCCTGTCCTTTGATGAAGAGAGTTCCATCTATAGTACCTCTCCTGTATCCATGTTTACAAAGATACTCTGATACTGTTTCATACCACTTCCTAGGTGCCTGATGCAGCCTATAAAGAGCTTTTTCAAGCTTGCAGACATAATTAGGATGATCAGGATCTACAAAACCAGGTGGCTGTTCGACATGCACTTCTTCATCAATCACTCCATAAAGAAAAGCACATTTCACATCAAGTTGAAAGACCTTAAAGTTCTTGGATGAAGCAAAATGCCAGGAATATCCTAACAGCTTCCAGTCTTGCTACAGGAGCAAAGACATCTGTGTAGTCAATCCCTTCTTCTTGTGTGTACCCTTGAACAACTAGTCTAGCTTTGTTCTTGATGATGAATCCTCTATCATCCTTCTTGTTCCTAAACACCCATTTGGTTCCAAAGGTAGTCTTCCCATAAGGAAAAGGACAAAGGTTCCAAACTTTCTGTCTTTTGAATTGAAGCAGCTCCTCTCGCATAGCTTCAACCCAACATCTACCCTTTAGAGCATCATCAACTTTCTTTGGCTCTAACTAGGATAAGAAACAAGAGTGGAGACAAACATTTTCTTCATGGGTTTGTCCTCTTGTTCTTACCCCTGTGACAACATCTCCAATGATGTTTGTGGTGGGGTGGGACTTGTGGATCCTTAGCTAAGGGATCACAGCAAGTTGCTGAAAAAGATCTAAATTAGAGAAATTTAGATCTGGTATAGATGTTTCACCCACCACATCAACACACTTATCAAGATAGACATCATTGATGTTGTCATCTATGGAGTGGTTATCAGCATCAAGATCCTAAAATAGTCTCACAAGATTTGTTAAAACAGTTGGTAACTAAATCAAGATCAAAGAGCCAATCAGGACCAGAACCAGCCACACAGGGTGTGTGTTCATTGAAAGTCACATTGGCTGTCTCCTCAACAATTATAGTTCTGAGATTGTATACTCTGTAAGCCTTATCTTGGAAGAGTATCTAATGAAGTATCCATCATCTGATTTCTCCGCAAATTTGGCAATTTGATCCTTGGTATTCAAGATGGTGCAAGGACAACCAAATGACCTGAGAAACCAATGAAAGTTTTCCTCTTGTGCCAAAGTTCATAAGGAGTCTTGTCATGAGTCTTAACTACTAAAACTCTGTTCTGCACATAACAGGCAATGTTGACTGCCTCTACCTAGAAGGTGATAGGCAACTTAGAGTTAGACATCATGGTTCTTGCAGCTTCAATCAGTGTCCTGTTTCTCCTCTCAGCAACACCATTCTACTGAGGAGTCCTGGGAGCACCATATTGTCTTGTAATAACGTTTTCTCACAAAATGTATCAAGGATTTGGTTCTTGAATTCAGTTCCCTCATCACATCTTATGATTTTGACCTTGTGATCAGATTGATTCTCAATCTTTAAGATGAGATTCTTCAGAATCTCAGGAGTCTTATCCTTAGTTCTAAGGAAAAAGACCCAAGTGAATCTTGTAAAGTTATCTGTGATTACTAAGCAGTAAGAGGTCCTTCCTAGACTCATTACACTGGTGGGGCCAAAGAGATCGATATGTAACAAGTGTAGGGGTGTAGTTATGGAGTTCCTTTCCTTAGGCTTGTGAGATACCTTATGTTGCTTCCCTTTTAGGCATGCAACACAATGGTCATCACTAGTAAACTCTTTCTTTGGCATTCTAGTTACCAAATCATTCTTAATCACTTTATTCATGTTCTTAAAGTTTACATGGCATATTCTTTTATGCCATAGGAAATACTCATCACTATTTGCTTTAGACAGAAAGCATGAAACTTCTCCAGAGGGAGATGTTTCTTGCTGATCTATCTTATACATGTTCCCTTTCCTGGGGGCTCTAAGCAGAATATGCTCATGAGGAATGACCACCCTGGGCTTGAGACCAATGCACTCATGCTCAGTAAAGAGCATGTTATGACTCTGATCACAAAATTGGATACACTCAAAAGATTGTACCCAAGCTCCTTAACAAAGTCTACCTTTTCAATGCTGAGCTTACGATTTGTGACCTTGCACCTTCCAGAAATGTAACCACCTTCATCTCCTCCAAAAGCAACTGGCCCTCCATCAATCCTTTCAAAGTTCTAGAGTAGTGACCTATTTCCTATCATGTGCCTGGAACAACCACTATCAATGATCCAGACATTTCTGTTTGTCTTGAGCTATCCGTGCACAAAGAAAATGATTAGTTACATTTGGAAACCCAAGCCTTACTTGTCTTGGGCTCATTAAGAGAATCAGAAGGTAATGCAATAGTAATAGATCCAATTGTTATCCTAGGAGGATCTTGAGCTGTTGTTGATGGAAAATTCTTAATCACTTGGTCTTTCTTAGACTTCCACACCACCTTTGGATTCTTGGACTTGACCTTCAATACTTCGGAAGCTTTTGATACTTCGGAAGTTTTTATGACTGAACCTTCAAAAGATTCTACAAACACTGCAGCAGACTTCAGTGCTTCGGAAGTATTCCTTTCTTCCGAATGCAATTTTCCACTTGCCTTCTTCTTGGTTTTGGAGCTTCTGAAGAAAACAAATTTTCCTTCCAAAGCCTGAATCTTCTTATAACTCTTGGAAGTCTTTGGTTTGATCATGTGAAGAGTACCCTTAGGATTGTATGGACAATCCTTAGCAAGATGAGCAGTACTCTCACACATAACACACTCCAGTTTCTTCTTCCCAAGAGCCTTCTGAGAGCAAGACTGACTTTGGTCACATCCCTTCTCCACCCTCACCTCTGCAGATGCTGAGACAATCCTTTTGGCTGGGGATTGTTGTTGGAGTTTGATGGTCCAGGCTGTGTAGCAGTGGTACATAGCCGATCAGTCTTCTTCTTGGTACTGAGATGATTTGAACAAGAACCAGAACTCTTAGCAGAAGAGTTTAGGTTGATGTCTTCAGTCTTTACTACTTCAAAACCTATAGAATAAAAACTTGCTTCTGCTTGGAGTCAAAAGTAGCCTTGATCTCTTGAGCCTTCATTGTTTTCCTTTTGCTCTTTTTGATCAAGTTCTTTCTCATTAACTTGGTCATCACAGTCTTCTTCTTCTCCTCAGAAGGATAGTGGCCCTTTTTAGAATCCTCCTCTTCACTCTTTTCAGAGGAATTCTTCACTATCACTTCTTCATCCTCTTCACTGAAAGGATCTATGAGAGGAAGCTCATCTTCACAAGTTCCACACCTAGGTGATCTTACAGACAAGATTGTGTGTGGAGGAGCTATCTCATCTGATCCTAGTCCCTGCTTGTTTTGATAGCATACTTTGTCATGCAGGGATGAAGATATCATGTTCTTGAAGGTCTCTTCTTCAAGAACACACTTGTCTGCCCTGGATTTGTTGATCACAAGCTCAGCCTGGCACTCAGTCAGCTTGGTGATGAGATCCTTGATTTGAGTCCTAAAATCTATATGCTCATGTTTTAGAACTAAAATTGTTTTCTCTAAGTCCTCTATCTTCAATTTATAATCATTTTCAGACATTCTAAAATAAGCTTTTAAAATGTTTAAGGACTCAAGATATATCTCATCTCCAAGTTATAGGACTTATATCTACTTACTTTAGTAATGCATTCAGGGGTACAGAGATGTTCCAATACCTTGGCTTCATCATGATCTACCATTAGTGCTTGGTTTGGAGAAGCATCTTTCACCTGAAAGCTCCAGTCAAATCTTCCATCTTTAATAACAACAACAACCTACTGCTTTGGCTTCTTATTCTGGGAGCTTTGTCAATGTAGTTGGGTCTAGATTGTGTTTGGCCACCATTTGTTCTAGGTGCCTTAAACTCTCTGGCAAAATGGCCCATCAAGTTACAGTTGTAACACTTGACTTTGCCTTTGTCCATGCAAAACTTTCCACTGGTTGCATTGTTTGGAAACTTCCTTCCAGTCCGCTTGTAGAACTTCTTGGCTTTATGAGTGAGAAGAGCCATCTGCTGGACTATTTCCATGTACTCCGATCATCTGGATGGATATAGTCCAGGTCTTCAAGGGTGAATAGAAAGCTACCACAACTTTCATCAGAAGACGCAAAGGCTTGAGAAGAACTTGTCTCTTGGAATGGGCTTCCTTGGGTGTAGTTCTCCCTTGGTGTCTCTGGGAAGGTGATGAAAGGGCCCTTAGGCCAGATGAACGTTGCATGTTCATCTCATCTGGTAGCCACTTAGAATCCCATATAACTCTGTCAGAGTAAGAGTTTTCAGATTCTTAGTTCTCTTGATCACCATATAGTAGTATGTCCACTGCCTAGGAAGTGAGGACATGAACTTCCTTACAATGTCCCTGTTCTCAAGAGGAACTCCTCCATCCACAAGGGTATCCACAATCTCAACATACATGAAGTATTGTTGAGTCATGGTTTCACTTGTTTTGAAGGTGAAGTTTTCAAACTGCTGCTTCAAGACATCCTTCTTGTTCTCCTTAGCTTCAAAGGAACCCTCATACATCAGTTTTAATGCATCCCACAACTGTTTAGCTACTTTGCATTTCTTGAAACCTCTACATACAGAGTTTGGGAGAGTAGTCTGAAGGGTTGTCATAGCTTTTCTATCAATCTCTACTCTCTTCCTGTCTTCATCAGAGTAGTTTGCCATAGCCTTGGGGATCATACCACCACTAGTAGTAGAAGGGGTGCTTGGTATGTAAGGTCCATTCTTAATAGAGTCCTATTTTCTTAAGTCAAGAGACCTGATGAAACCATCCATTCTTAGGCACCAGGTATCAAAGTCATCAAGAGTGATCAGTGGGGACTTGTTCATGGTTCCAGTTTCCATATCAGTCTTGGAAATGGTTGCCATTTGAAAAGTTGAGTATTTGTGTTTGTGAGGGATCTTAAGATGGTGAGATCTTATATCAAGAGCCTAGAAAGCTCTGATACCAAATGCAGGACCAGTGAAGGGGGGTCATTTAAAACACAACATCACAAGAGGAGAGCAACTTAACTTAATCAAACAACAAATTGGATTAATCACAATAAGACACTAAGAACACAAGTAATATAGTAAGAGACAGAAAAAGAGAACAAGATACACAAGTGTATGGTTTTCTAGAATGTAATATATTGCTTTCTCAAGTTCTATTACAAGTGTTACAAAGCATAAAGGAAAGTTACAAGAACATGAGATACTTATACTACATCTTACAGCTGGCTATACTATGAAAGCCAACTGGATACAATTGACTAGACACAAACAAAATCAATTGTAAAATCAAAAGGCAGATTGCCTTTTGACTAGTGACTATGACATGCCATATCTCACATCCTTATCTATTAAAAAAAGGATAAAGTACATGAAGTAGAAAGTTACAGACTCAAGACGTCAATGTACAGTTACCAAAAGCATGGACCTTTTCACCAACTCATATACGTTGGTGACTTTACAGAGTTGCAGCGGAAAGGAGTCAAACTTTATGGAAAAGTACATCAGATAAAGCATGTTATTAAAAGTATTCGGAAGAAATCTGTCTTCAAGTGTGGAGCTTTAGAAGACTTTGTCTTTGAAGCTTCAGAAGACTTCATCTTTGGCTTTGAAAGATATTGGTCTTAGCTTTAGAAGATTTCACAATTAGGATATTTCTATTGCATGTGTGAAACTTATGAAGCATTCTTCTTTAGTACTTGTGCAGCATGCTTTGAAAAAGGCTTTGGTTGCTTGAGCCTCTATATATATTCTCTACAGAGAGGGAGTAAAGTATGATATCTTTCATATCTTTAGAGGGTTTCTAAATAACTATAAGGTTTTGATTTACCATTATACCCTTTATGCCTTAATTATACAAATTAAAAGATAATTAATTTACACTATTAACCCTTTTAATCTCAACCTTTGATTACAATAATCGGTGGTTAATAAGAGTTCTATGAGTTCTTATTTAAAGAGGTGTTTATAATACAATGTAAACCACTAATTTTTAGTTGCATAATGATAAATACAAAAACATAATAAAAAAATTATAAAATACGAATAATAAAAGAAATAAATAAACAAAATATTTCTCTCGTTTTCCTATTTCATAAAAAATATAAAAAATAAAAAAAATGTTTTTTATAAAATTCGTTTAACACAAGTGTAATACAGGATTTACACGTGTAAACCGTATTTACGTATGTGTATAACCGGATTTACACATGTGTAAATAACGGGTGGATGATTTTTTAGAAAAAAAGTATACCAATATGGTAGGCTTTAAAAATATAAAAGAATACTAAAATTTAGTGGTGATTTTTTTTGAAAAAATGATGTCGTGAAAAAAGTTATAAACGTTATAGAAAAAAGGTGAAAATGACATATGCCTTGTATATGATAAGAAATGTGTGGCTCATATTGGGTTTTAGGAGTAAATTACTATTTTAGTCCCTGTGGTTTGATGGTTATAAAGTTTTTCAACCAATAGTTTAAAAACACATGTTTAATCATTGCAGTTTAATATTTATTGCAATTAAGTCAATTTCACCGTTAAATATTTTATAAAAAGAGTATAATACACTTCGATTGAAAGTGGTTACTTCTATATAAATATCTCAAAATATTTTAAGAATAATATTAAACTAACTAACCACCCTTAACACTCCCTCCCCCTCCCACTTTATCCTCTTTCATTACACCTACTACCACTATAACCACCATACCATCTCCGTCACACCACCACCATCTTTGTCACACCACCACCATACAAACCCATAACATCACTGCCATACCACCTACAACCCCCACCCCGCCTCCGCCCTCTCTATGTCATCATCCTCTCTCTCGCATCTCATTTGCATTTCTCTATGGTTTTAGTCCTTGTTTCGTATCTTATTCACATCTTTAAATCTAGCTTTATTGGGTGTAGGAGATGGAGGTGGTTCAGAACTAAGCAGGCGATTGAGGTAGTTTAGATATGTAGCAATTTCAGGTGGTCCAAATTTGAGCCGATGATGAGTGGAGCTAAAATCACAGATTTGACTAGCCGATGGTGTGGTGGGTGTCATGATGGTGGTGTGCAGTGAGGGTGGTGGTGGTGTATGGCGATGTTGGCAGTTTGTTATGGGTGTAGTGATAGTGGTGTGTAGCGAGGGTGGTGGTGGTGGTGAAGTGGTGGTAGTAAAGTATGGTAGTGATGGCGACGTGTAGCAAAGGTGGTGTAGTTGGGTGAGGATGAAAGTTTAAAGTGATAGCAATGGTGGGACGCATTAGATTTTGATCAATGGACCTGATTGTTTAGAATAAAAAATACATTTTGTTTCAAATGGTGGAACCTACATATAAAGAGACAAAAAAGTTAATCTGGTCATTTTTATATTTTTACATTTAAATTCTTATAACCCTACTCATATCCATTTCAATCAATCAATCAATCTTTCTCTCTAGAATAATATCTCTTACCTTTCTCCATCATCTTTATATCTCTCTCTAAAAGATAAAACACAAGAAGAGATCAAAAGAAAATCAAGATACCGAGCTTTCATCGGTGGTTGAAAATCATTTAGAGTGGTGACGGTGATGACAACGATGGTGACGGCGGCGACGATGGTGACGACGGCAATGATTGTGACAGTGATGACGATGGTGATGGCGGCGACGACAGTGATGGTGGCGATGACAGTGATAACAAACTGATGGTTTTTGGTTGCTGTTCATGGTTAGATTTTTGTTTATTTTTTTGTTTTAAGAACTTTATATACATGTTCAAGTTTAGATCTTTGTTTTTTTGTCGGTGATAATTTTTTAGATCTAGATTACATGTGCTTTGTTGTTGATGTTCAAGTTAAGAAGATGAAAAATGATGAAGATGGTGGCTGACCACTATATATTTACGGAAGATGAAAATCATGAATTCAGTGTTCTTGTGGTTTTTTGCTGTTGTTCAAGGTAAGATCTGTATTTTTTGTTGGTGTTCAACATTTAAATCTGACTTTTCTATTGTTAATGTTTCTAGTGAACTACTCAGATTTCTATGGTTACAAATGTGTATATATTATTTATGTTGGTTAAATCTTTTTTTATACATGTATATACATGTAGTTGGTGATGTATTCTAAGGAATTAATCAAGCACTTTTGTTAAAAATATTAGTTTAAAGTGTGAATAAAAATCATAACACGTGTTTGTGTTAAAGTATTCAAAACTATTTTCTATACTTGTGTTAAAATAGTGATAGATGTCAAATCACTTACACATGAGTTACTGTGTTAATATAATATTAAAAAATAGTAAAAAAAACATAAAATCACTTAAACACAGATTGTTGTGTTAATTTAATATTAGAAAATAGTACAAATGAAGAGAAGAGAAAAATGAAAATGATTAAAATACCCTCAATATTAGATTTCTTTTTTCTTTTTTAAATAAAACATGACATATGCCACATTATGAGTGGTGGAAATAGTTTATTAGTTTACACAATTTCTAATGATTTACAATAAAACCTCACCCTGTATGTATGTCGATATATATATACACACACACACACACACACACACACATATATATATATATGCATATATATACACACATATATATATATACACACATATATATATATATACATATATATATACATACATACAACATATATATGTATATATATGTATATATATTGTGTGTTCCCGATATGAATGGAACAATGAGTATGGATCTTAGGATTCATATTGATAATAGCAAAACTTGATGATTCGATGCTAAAATAATAATAATGATGAACACAAAAAGTGTTTAATGATTGACGTTTATTGATTTGATGATGAAATCATCATCCATGGAGAATGATGATATAATGTTGTTGGTGATGGAACTAATTCCCACACTTGATGAAGAATTATTCACCCTTTACAATAATGATATATGTTAATATTTATACTAATCTAGGATTTACAATAATTACAAAATAAACCCTAGACTAATATTTTTGTTGCTCTTGTTTTTCAAGTCTTCAACTTTAATAATTTGGAAATCTTCAATTTCTTCAAAGGTAGAAACCCAACAATACTCCCCTAAATTGTAGATTTCCGATGTGAAATGAAGCTTGATCTTGTTTTTGCTGAATAGTTGTTCAAAGCCAAGAATTTTGTTGTTGATGTGGAAGCGAGGTCTTTAAAACTTGGTACAACTATATTTTATAACTCGATGTCACATTGTTTTTGTTTGATGAGAGCCCGAATACGCACCCTGATTTTGATTTGTTGATCATAAGCCCAATCTTCAACACTTGAGCTCAAGTCCAACTGTTGTTTTTTTGTTTAATGATGAAGTCTAAGTAACAAACCCAATTGTGTTAATAAGCCCATCTCCATGAACTCATTCGCAACCCTAATTTTGAAAACCCTAATTCGCAAACCCTAATTGTTTGACCCTTACAGCAGCCTCCAAACTTCAATTTCTTGCAAGGTCCACATCAGATCTTGTATTCTTGAATTGTTGATGAAACTGCTATTGTAGCATTATGTTGATGAATCCAAATCATTGGATTTGTCACACCCCGTCCCTCACACCAACACTATTGTCCGCTTTGCCAACGAGGAGCTCACGGGTTTGCTTTTGGTTGCCTAGGTGAAAACTTCCCAGGGAGGTTACACATCCTGGGCTGCTCCCACCTGAGCACGCTTAACTATGGAGTTCTCCTCTCATCCATAACCAATACACCCAAAACGCGTTGTTGATCTTAGAGGCCAGACATTCCTTATGAACGACAAATCTCTCCTGTCCACGACCAATGTGGGATATCCGTACGGTGTCACAAGCACCCCCTGTTTGGACTGATCGTCCTCGTGAGCCCGAGAAGTCACCATCCTTGGTGAGGTATGTCCCACATCCCGAACGACACAATTTATAATAATAAAATAGCTTGAGTACAAGTATGCTACCTGCCCCAGAAGAAAGTATATAAAATAGAGGGGCATGAACTCACCTGATGTATACTAATAATGAATAAAGAGACTCATGATAGGTGCAAAGACAACCCTTGAAAGGTTACCTAGATGACATAAATACATAAGTACGTGTACACAGAAAACTTAATAACTCTAGGTTAACCTAGTTAACCCGTTGGTGACATATTAGATGAAATATTGTTTAATCATGCAAATCAACTTATCATACACGGATATCATGTAAGTTATCCACGTGTATCACATCATTCAACCCAAGTTCTACCTAGGTCATCATACCACATTATACTATCATACACTCATGCAAATCTCAAATAATCATCATGCTCAAATATATAATTACATCGCATCAAACAATTCATACGTGAAGTCTAATCATGCACTACATGCCATGTGAAGTCACCCACGACCCCACATCCTAAACCCTGCCAATCCTAAAAGTAGGGGCCTTAGATTTGCATGCGTGTATGACAATCATAACTACATTACTAGCATATATAGTGACAACCACATTTCAACCCAAATCATGATATCCTAATCACTATCCATAATTCATCATCATGTATGATCATCAAAATCTATACTTCATACATGATCAACCAAGCATCCATACAACTCAATTACACATTCTAACACATTAAACATCATCAACAATCATTCTAACATGATCCTAACATCATAAGCATGCACAAATCATCACATTCAAAGTCTACAAAAATAAAGTTTCCCTTTTGGGAAAGTAATACCCAAAAATGCTGTAGCATCCAATTCAACCATAATTTCAACAATTATATACCTAATATAGTTCATAGCATTCATTCTAACATGCTAATCACCTCCAAAACATCCAATTCTCAACGTTATACACAAAAGTTTCCACTTTTAGTAGTCATGATCAATATCACAATTCATGGATTTTCTTGTACAATTAAATTAAACTAACATCTAAGAATCACATCTAACATCTTAGAATCATCAAATCATGAATTCCAAGAATAAAGTTTCCTCTTATGGCAATGTATGAAGTAGATGATCAAACCCTAGATTTCTTGCACAATCAATATAATCCAGCATTCATACAACCTAACTAACATAATATAATCATCATACAACCATCAAGTTCATATAATCATCATCAATTTCGTGGATTAGGGTTCATCTACACCAAAATTATGAACAACTTGATAAAACATACCTTTAAACGTGTAGAATCAAGAATGGACTTGTTAGCACTATGGAACCCTTGAAACTAGATCAAATTCGATTGTTTGTTTGTGTTTTTGGTTGAATTTGCAAAGGGTGGGGGATTGGGGATTGGTTTTGGCCGCAATGGGGTATGGGGTGGGGATTAGGGTTTGAGTTTGATTAATTATGGTATATTTAGTTAAAAGGTATTTACAAAATAACCCCTTTAATTATATTTTATAAAAACTAATCTTTCTAATACTTTTTAATAGTTTTTACTACTAACACAAGTATTATTAACCAATAATAATAATCCTAAACATTTACAACAAGTCACACAATACACGAAATATATATTACACGTTGTTGCGTTATTGCGTAAAATTTATAAAACAAACATTTAAAATTCTATAAAATCATGAACCACCTAATCACAACTAATAATCAACATTATTAACTAGATTATATTTGTTTGTCATAGATTATTATTACATGGTTGTTTTACATCCCTGGTTTATTGCATTGGCATAACGAAATCGAGTGCATTGTCACATCATCCCCATGTTGAAATAATTTCGTCCTGAAATTTACTCAGTACCTTCTCCGGTTGTTGCCGTCGTTTTGAATAGATGAGGATACTTGAGCTTCACCTGATCCTCACGTTCCCTCGTGAATTCCGGTCCACATGTTGAGTTCTAACGAACTTTGACTATATGTATCTTGATTTGCTTAAGAGTCTTGACCTCAGGATCCGTTACTTCAACGAGCTCTTCCACGAAGTGTAAATGATCATCTACTTGTACTAACTCGAGTGGTACAATTATGTCTCGTCATATAGGCACTTCTTTAGATTTGAAACGTGAAATACATTGTGAACGCCACTCAGTGACTCAAGCAAGTCTAGTCGATATGCCACCGGACCTATTCTTTCCAAAATCTCAAATGGTCCAACATATCTTGGATTAACCTTGCCTCTTTTGCCAAACCAAATTACACCCTTCCACGGTGAAACTTTCAGCAAGACCTTGTCACTGTTTAAAACACCAAAGGTTTCTGTCGTTTGTCTGTGTAACTCTTCTGTCTGTCTCGCGCTGTAGCCATGCGGTTTCGTATCTACACTATCTTCTCTGTGGTTTCATGTACCAATTCAGACCAGTCATCTGACTATCATCAACTTCCGCCCAACAAACTGGTGATCTACACTTTCGCCCATATAATGCCTCAAATGGTGCTACCTTGATGCTAGTATGATAACTATGTTGTAAGAAAACTCAACCAATGGTAAATGAGCTTCCCAATTATTCCCAAAGTTGATCACACAAGCACACAACATGTCCTCCAAATTTTGAATGGTACGTTCACTCTGACCATCGGTTTGTGGATGGTGGGAAGTGCTTATATCCAGACGTGTACCCAATATTTTTTAAACTTGCTAGAAATGGGACGTAAAATGAGCATCACGATCAGATATAATCGAGATCGGCATGCCATGCCTCGACACTACTTCCTTCAAGTATATTCGAGTTAGCCTGTCCATTTTATTAGTCTCCTTGATCGCCAAGAAGTGAGCTGACTTAGTGAGTCAATCCACGATTACCTATATCGTGTCACAACCACTAGGAGTTCTGGGCAACTTAGTAATGAAGTCCATGGAGATTTGTTCCCACTTCCACAAGGATATTTCAGGTTTGTGCAGTAACCCAATGGTTTCTGGTATTCCACTTTAACCTTAGAACATGTCAGACATTTGCTCATGTATGTAGCTACATCTGCCTTCATGTTAAGCACCAGTAGGGTACCTTCGGTCATTATACATCTTGTCAGAACCAGGATGTATGGAGTACTTAGACTTGTGTGCTTCACTCATAACCAAGTTTGTTAGATTCCCATATAAGGTACCCAAAGTCTATCCATGAAATATCGTATTCCATCGGATTTGACTTCTAACTGTTTATCCATCCTGAGTAAAGATTCAGATCTAACATTCTCACCTTTCAAGGCTTCCGTCTTGCCCCTTAATTTGCTCGGGCAAGTGATGTTAATCATCAATTGTAGGGCACGCACTCATTGGGGTTTAGAGGTTTCCTTTCTACTCAAGGCATCAACGACTACATTTGCCTTCCCAGGTGGTATTTAATGGCACAGTCATAATCGTTTATAATTCCACCCAACTCTTTTTGCTCAAGATATGCTGAAGACTCTTGTGATCGGTTTAAATTGTGCACTTGGTACCGTACAAGTAGTCTCTCCAGATCTTCAAGGCAAAGACCACTGCTCCTAACTCCAAGTCATGAGTAGTGTAGTTCTTTTCATGCACCTTCAGTTGTCACGCGGCATAAGCTATTACCTTGTCTTGTTGCATCAGGACACAACCAAGTCCTTGGATAGAAGCATCACAGTAAACCACAAAATCCTCACTTCTTTCAGGTAACGCTAATATCGGTGCACTACAAAGTTTCTGCTTCAGCAACTGAAAAGTAACTTTCTAACTCTCCCCTTATTTATAGGTTGTTCCTTTATGGATCAAAGCCGTGAGAGGTTAAGCGATCTTTTAGAATCCCTCAATGAAACGTCGATAGTATCCTGTCTGACCAAGAAATTGCCATATTTCACTAGGCGCTTGGGTACCGACCAGTTCCTTATCACCTTAATCTTTGTAGGGTCCACATGTATTCCCTTTTTGTTAACAATGTGACCCAAAAATTGCACCTCACGAGTCCAGAAGTCGCACTTAGAAAATTTGGCGTACAACTGTTCCTTTCTAAGTAGCTCCAAGATTAAACGTAGGTGTTCCTCATGTTCCTCCTTGGTCCTCGAATAAATCAATATGTCATCAATAAACACAATAACAAACTGATCAAAGTAGGGTTTGCACACACGATTCATGATATCCATGAACACTGCCGGTGCATTTGTCAACCCAAAAGGCATGACCAAGAACTCGTAATGACCATAACGAGTACGGAACATAGTTTTAGATATGTCTTCTTCTCGGACTCGAAATTGATGATAACAGATCTCAATCAATCTTCGAATAATAACTTGATCCCTAAAGCTGATCTAATAGATCGTCGATATGAGGTAAAGGGTATCGGTTCTTGACGGTGACCTTGTTTAATTCTCTGTAGTTGATGCACATCCGGAATGTACCATCTTTCTTCTTAACAAAGAGAATAAGTGCTGATGAGCTCAGTCGAATAAAACCTTTATCCAACAACTCCCAAAGTGGTGTAGATAGTTCTTGCAGTTCATTCGGTGCTAACCGTAAAGTGCTCTCACAATTAGAGCAGCTCCAAGAGTCAAATCGATTTGAAACTCGACTTGGTGATGAGGTGGTAGTCCAAGAAAATCCTTTGGAAACACCTCTGGAAAGTCACGTACCACTGGAATGTCTCCTATCTTCCTTTCCTCTTGTTGCTGGTTAGAGACGAGAGCTAATATGGCCAAGTGGTCCTTGCGTAGCCACTTCTGAGCCTTCATGAACGATATGATACCTATCATAGCACACTCTTCTCGCCTTAACCGAAAGCGTTCCCTATTTACTATAGGAATATGAATGACCTTCTCATGACAAATCACCTTTGCTTGCTTCTCGGACAGCCAGTCCATGCCTACAACCACATGAAACTTCCAAGAGTAACAGACATAAGGTCAATGTCAAAGGTATGACCAGCGAGTTCTATTTTGCAATTCTTAAGGATATGCGTAACAGAGATTTGGTTTCCATCAGCCATCTCTAGAACGTACTTAGACTCCAAGACAGAGGGCATATCACTTAAGATACTTCAAAACTTAGTAGAGATAAAACTCCTATCGGCTCCAGTGTCAAACAGTACAGAAGCAAAACAAACATTAACAAGAAATTTACCAGTAACAGTAGTAGGATCGTTTAGAGCTTCACCTGAACCCATGACAAAGGCTCTCCCTTTGGCTCCACCATTGTTGCCTCCATTGTTGTCACCATTACCACTGTTGTTGTTATTGCCACCACTTCTGTTGCCATTCCATTTCTTTTAAGTTGAGGATAGTTTTTTCTTGAAATGCCCTTCCTTTCCACACTCAAAGCAACCCTTTGGTGTTTCTTGGGACTGCTGAGGCTGTTGAGTTTGTTGAGGCTGTTAAGGTTTCTTCATCAGTTCTCCACGACAATCCTTTGCCGCGTGTCCAACCTTCCCACAACGCTACATCCGAAACTATCACACCTGCCAGTGTGGTGGTAAATTGCATCGGTTGCACTATGGATTTTTTCCCCACGTATCCACTTAGTCCTTGAGATGATGAAGATGATTGGTTGAAGTTATGATTGTTATCATACTGTCTGTGTCGCTGTTGTTGCTGCAGAGGTGGATGTTGTTGAGGTTGATGTTACTAGGTTGATTGCCAGATGACAATCCCTTGCTAGCATTGTTTTCCCACTTGCGTTTGTTGTCAGGCACGCTTACCACAACACCCCGCTTGGGTAACTTCCCTTGCTCCATGACTTGGTCAGTGAGCCAGTCGTATCACCTATTGAATAGTAGGGAGATATGAAGCAGTCACCATACTCTGAATCTCCGAAACTAAACCATGCAAGTATAGCTCAATCCGTCGACTTGGCGAGTTAACCATGCTAGGACAAAGTGTAGCTAGCTCATGTGACCTAGTAGTGTAGGCCTCAATGTTACATCCATCCATCTTCAATTGCCAGAACTCAGCTTCTATTTACTGGACTTCATTATTACAACAATATTCTTCCATCATCATTGCTTTGAACTCACCCTATGACAAAGCATTAGCCATTTCTTGGCCCTGCATCTAGACTTGAGCATTCCACTACGAGAGTGCTACACCATCAAGTGTTCCTTTGGCTCCTCCTCAGGTTCCCTCCCTAGGGCTACCATGGCTCGAGCTAGTTTTACAGCTCATGTATATATACTATATCCTCGTGATGTGAGGCCACTAAAGCTGTAATAGCCATATGAGGTGTATAGGGTAGGGGTATAATATGACGTCTCTAATCAGGGTAGGAATCATACATGGAACATTTTTTCTTTTCTAGCATCCTAATCAGTGTAGTGTGATACCAGTCCCAATTGTCAGGATTAGCTATGTCTCGCTCCATTTTTTACTCATCCGAAAAGTACACATCAGATATAAATATGGGGGTCTAGAACCATAACTCATAGACGAACAGGAAGAATAGGAACCTCGGGTTGCCTTTCCTAGTGCGTGTCAAACAAGGGATGAAGACGTTAAGATGCCATATTGTAGTGTATGAGATCCATATGCCAGTGAGTATACAGTAAGAGGATAAGCAACGAGTAACTAACTAACTGTGTGCGGTTATAGACAAGTGTTATGCAACCTAGTTCCCTATAACCAATGACTCTTATACCAATCTGTCACACCCTTAAAATCCACATGCGGAGTTTTACCGCGGGGCGTGTGAACAAACCAGGATCATAGTCACTAGTTACTCAGAACGACACTATATGCCACATTCAAAACAGACCAACCAAAGTTTAAACGTTTAAAACCATGCGGAAGCATTTTGTAATAAGACAAACCCAAAGTAAATGAGTGCATAATATGGCAAAAACACGTGCCATCCCCAATTTAAAACTCATAAATGAAAGAGAAACAAATATGTCTATGAAATAAAGCCTTAGGATGCATGCTGGATCCGTGTGTGGTCCTAATGACAAGTAGGGCTAACGACCTGAGAATAGCATACTAAAAATGTCAACACAATGGTTGGTGAGATCAACAGTTTGCGTTTATCATAAATATTAACAATTGTATTGCATAAGAAATGTATTGAAATAGATAGCTAGTCTATATTCACAAGTAATAAACATAGTGATTTCGTGATCAAAGCTAACTGTGTTGCGTTTGTTGCCTCCCGTGACTTACCAGGTCATGATGATCTTTGTGTTTAGGACAATATTGCACCTGTTTGACCTCGAGTCGCACAGGTGGCTCTCCACCCCAGTAGTACTACCCAAGATTTCCCTCTAGTAACCATTATTAACGATCCGAAGTGTGAGGACTTTTCAAGGTATTAAGCACTATGTTAATAAATACACAACTTATAATAATAAATAGCGTTTTAGTACAAGTATGCTACCTTCCCCAGAAGAAGGTTTATAAAATAGAGGGGAATGAACTACCTTATGTATACTAATAATGAATAAAGAGACTCGTCATAGGTGCAAAGACAACCCTTCAAGGTTACCTAGATCACACAAGTACATAAGTACGTGTACACAGAAAACTTAATAACCCTAGGTTAACCTAGTTGACCCGTTGGTGACATATTAGATGAAATATGGTTTAATCATGCAAATCAACTTATCATACACGAATATCATGTAAGTTATCCATGTGCATCACATCATTCAACCCAAGTTCTACCTAGGTCATCATACCACATTAGATTATCATACACTCATGCAAATATCAAATAATCATCATGCTCAAATATTTATATACATCGCATCAAACAATTCATACGTGAAGTCTAATCATGCACTACATGCCATGTGAAGTCATCCACGACCCCACATCCTAAACCCTGCCATCCTACTAAGTAGGAGCCTCGGATTTGCATGTGTGTATGACAATGATAACCACATTACTAGCATATACAGTGACAACCAAATTTCAAACCCAAATAATGATCTCCTAATCACTAACCATAATTCATCATCATGTATGATCATCAAAATCGATACTTCATACATGACAAACCAAGCATCCATACAACTCAATTACACATTCTAACACATTAAACATCATCAAAATCATTCTAACATGATCCTAACATCATAAACTGCACAAATCATCACATTCAAAGTTCTACAAAAATAAAGTTTCCCTTTTGGGAAAGTAATACCCAAAAGTGCTCTAGCATCCAATTCAACTATAATTTCAACTATTATCTACCTAATCTAGTTCATAGCATCCATTTTAACATGCTAATCACCTCCAAAACATCCAAATTCTCAACGTCATACCCAAAAGTTTCCACTTTTAGTAAGTCATGATCAATATCACAATTTCATGGATTTTCTTGTACAATTAAATTAAACTAACATCTAAGCATCACATATAACATCTTAGCATCATCAATCATGAATTCCAAGAACAAAAAGTTTCCTCTTATGGCAATGTATGAACTAGATGATCAAACCCTAGATTTCTTGCACAATCAATATAATCTAGTATTCATACAACCTAACTAACATCATATAATCATCATACAACCATCAATTTCATATAATCATTATCAATTTCGTGGATTAGGGTTCATCTACTGTAAGGCCCCGTTCCCGAAGACCTCACAGTTGGTCATTCACAGCATTAATACATTAAACATAATAAATTTACAAGCTTAAGTAGCGGAATTATTTTAACAAAAGCCATTCATTTCATTAAAAGTTGTTGAGAAATACACTATTGTTTAACCGAATATCAGAATTGTTAATTGCATTACAAATCAATAGCAATAATAAGTATGAATGGATGTCAGTCTTTTCCTGCCAAGTAGCTTCACCCTCGTGCCATCCACAACAATATTACCTGCCAATTGAAAACATATAAAGTTAGCGTTGCTGAGTGAGTTCTAGTTTTAAAAGTAATAAAATAATTTCTGAAGGTGTACATATGAAAATACTCTTTTTATGAACACTTCATCTCTTTATGCGAGCACGCTTTAACTATACAATCAGATAATGCTTTTCTCTTTACAATATGCCTTGTTTACTCTGTACTCTTTTATATTTATCTTTCACTGTCTATGTGGACCAATGAGCAATACCCTAAACTATGTGCCTGGAGGAAATGGTGCTGGGCCCTCTGTTCCCACAAGGGGCTCTACACACTGTATACAAGGCTGGCCCAGACACGGACGCTGCAAAGGTCCGCCAATCTCATTGACTGGCCCTGTGTGCATCTTAGGGTAGCTAATCCGCATCATAGTTGAGCTAACGACCTCATGGTCGTGTACCTCCTGTAAGCTTGCATGACTTGTGAACATTTTAAATTAGATTTCACTTCTTTTCTTCATTGCTCTTTCACTTTATTATTAGTAGTAATACTTTACGGTACAATAATAAACACACCACGTAAAGTCATATACTAATAATAATAATAATAATAATAATATATAATAATAATAATAATAATAATAATAATATAATAATAATAATAATAATAATAAGAACAATCATAAAGCAATCATAATAATGCATCAAACCAACATTAATAAGTCCTAGTCAAACCTTGGTCAAAACCCTAAAAGCACAGACTTCCAAAAATTCTATAATAAATTCTAAGTGTTTAGGCTCTTTGACACTATTTGGGCACATGAGCCCTGTTTAGGCGTTTCATCACTATGCAGGTGCATCAACCAACACTTAACTGTTTCAACACTTAAGCGCATGAACTATTCAGGCGCATGATACGATTTAGGCGTATGGTCCATTTGGACGCATGGATACTTAGGTACATGGGCTATTCGGGCGTATGGAAACTTAGGCGCATGGGCCATTCGGACATATGAGTACAATTTGGGCACATGGCCTTACACTTAATCGTCCGACTAATATTCTAGGCACATGAGGGCACTGTTCAGGCGCATGAGTTACACTTAAACATTTCTAAGGCAATTCCAGGCGCATGGGCCTTACTTAGGCGCATGAACCTTCTGTTCAACATGTTTCTAGGATAATTTCGAAACCAAACATCAAGCCTATTTCTTCTAAGCTTACCAAGGCTATTCTAAGCATGAAAAACTTAATAACACCTAAGGAACATCATCAAACATGCATAATACATACGAGTATACATACATAAACATTGTAAAATCGTTTTAATACAATTTCAACCCTAAGAAGAGTTTAAAACAAGTAAAACTGGGGTCTAGAAACTGACCAGGTGCAACTTTGGGTCTATCTTCTTTCTAACCCGTTTGCAAATTAGGTCAAACACCTAGAAAGCCATAAAACACACACACACGAACACACACACACACACGCACATAAGCACATACCCGAGACAAAACCCATCATAAACACTTAGAAACTCTGAATTCTTACCTTGAATTCAACCTCTTCTTTTCTTCTTCTTCAAAAAACGAGAGTGTTTCTACTCTCTTCCTTTCTCTCTCTAAAATGACCTAAGATTTGGGTGTAGAAAAGGTGATGGGCGGCCATGCCACCTTTACACCAACCTTTTGTACGTTTATCCACTTTTATATTTTTAACCCCTCAACTTTGGTTTATTGATGTTTCCTTCTTTTATTCAATATTATCTTATTCTTCTTTTGAAAGAATAACCGGTGTTACAAGTCCACCCCCCTTAAATAGGTTTCGTCCCCGAAACCTGTTATTCCTCAAACATATGAGGGTAATGCTGCCTCATCTCCTCCTCAGTCTTCCATGTAGATTCGGATCCCTTCCTGTGCTTCCACTGTGCACGCCCAAGAGGAACCACTTTATTCCTAAACCTCTTCTTTTTATGATCGATGATTGCCACTGGTTGCTCCACATAATTGAGCCTTTCGTCTACCTCATATCCTCCAGTGGAATAATCATGTCTTCATTAGCAAAGCACTTTCTGAGATGAGATACATGAAAAGTCGGGTGAATTCCACTTAACTCATATGGTAACTCCAATCTATAGGCCACCTCTCCTACTCAAGAAATGATTTGGAAATGGCCTATATACCTTGGGCTCAACTTGCCCCGCTTCCTGAATCGGATAATACCCTTCCAAGGTGAGACCTCCAACATAGCCCGGTCACCCACCTGGAACTCAATCGGTCTGCGTCGTTTATCAACATACAACTTCTGTCTATCTTTGGCTGCCTTCATGAAGGCTTTAATCTTCTCAAGCTTCTCATTCGTAGCCTCAATTACCTCGACGCTCTCCAATCCTTCTGACCAATATCACCCCAACAAACGGGTGTTCTGCATTTCCTATCGTACATCTCATATGGTGGCATGCCAATGCTGGCATGATAGCTGTTGTTGTATGAGAATTTAGGTAACGGTAAGTGGTCATCTCAACTTCCCCCAAAATCAATCACACATGCCCGAAGCATGTCTTCCAGTGTCTGGATGGTCCTTTCTGACTGACCATCAGTCTGAGGATGATAAGCCGTGCTAATATGTAACCTCATCCCCATGGTGTCATGGAATTTCTTCTAGAATTTGGATGTAAACTGGGTGTCATGATCAGATACAATAGACACCGACACACCATGACGATTTACAATTTCCTTGATGAATAGATCCACCAACCTCTCAGATGAATATGTCTCACGGATCGGTAGGAAGGGAGCACTCTTCGTCAGATGGTTGACAATCACCCATATGACATCCTACCCTTTCGGAGTACGCGGCAACTTCGTAATGAAATCCATGGTGATGTGCTCCCACTTCCATTCTGGTATATCCAAAGGTTGAATCTTCCCATATGGATTCTGATGTTCGGCCTTCACCTGTAAGCAAGTAAGGCGCTTACTCATATACCCCACCACATCACGCTTCATACCCGACCACCAATAATCTTTCTTCATATCTTGATACATTTTCGTGGCATCAGGATGAATGGAGTATCGAGTCTTGTGAGCTTCATCCATAATCTTCATACGTAGATCCCCAAAACGAGGAATCCACACCCGTCCAAATCGAGTTTTAACACCAAGTGTGTTTTCACCCAATTCCCCAACCAGACCTCTCCTCCTTTTATAGTTAAGATGTTCTTCTTTCAGTGCCTCATCTTGAAACTCTTTGACTTGCTTCATCACATCAGAGGTCATGATCAGTTGATATGTTTTCACCCGAATTGGCTCAGGCCTCTCCTTTCGGCTAAGGGCATCAGCTACCACGTTAGCCTTGCCCGGATGGTAATGGATCTCGCAATCATAATCTTTTATGAGCTCCAACCATCTTCTTTGCCTCATGTTCAGGTCCTTCTGCTCAAAGAAATACTTCAAGCTTTTGTGGTCAGTGAAAATGGTGCACTTCGTCCCGTACAAATAGTGTCTCCAAATCTTTAGCGCAAAGACCACGACTGCTAGCTCCAAGTCATGAGTAGGGTAGTTGACCTCATGCACTTTCAGTTGTCGGGATGCGTAGGCTATCACCTTCCCTCTCTGCATTAATACGCAACCTAACCCCGAGTAGGAAGCATCCGAATAACCACCAAATCCTCACTTCCTTCGGGTAATGACAAGACAAGGGCTTGGGTCAGTCTTGCCTTCAACTCCTCAAAAGCCCTTTCTTGCTCTTGACCCACACGAACTTCACATCCTTACGGGTCAACTTAGTCAACGGAGGCTATCTTGGAGAAGTCCTGAATGAACCTTCGATAATATCCCGCCAACCCAAGAAACTACAAATCTCGGATGGCGTCTTTGAAGATTTCCATTGCATCACTGCCTCCACCTTTGCGGGGTCTACTATAATCCCGTCAGGATTCACCACATGAACTTGGCTTCAGAAGAACCCTCATACATCAGTTTCAGTGCGTCCCACAGCTGCTTGGCTGTTTTGCCCTTCTTGAAACCTCTGTACATAGAGTTTGGAAGGGCAGTTTGAAGAGTTGTCATGGCTTTTCTGTCTATCTCTACTCTCGTCCTATCTTCATCAGAGTAGTTAGCCACATCTTTGGGGATCATACCAGCACCAGTAGCAGAAGGTGTGCTGGGTATGAAAGGTCCATTCTCAACAGACTCCCACATTCTTGAATCAAGAGACCTGATGAAACCTTCCATTCTTAAACACCAGGTGTCAAACTCATCAAGAGTGATCAGTGGGGACTTGTTCATGGTTCCAGTTTCCATATCAGTTTTGGAAATGGCCGCCATTTGAAAAGTTTAGTATTTGTATGAGTGAGGGATCTAAAGATGGTGAGATCTTATATCAAGAGCCTGGAGTGCTCTGATACCAAATACAGGATCGTTAAAGGGTGAAGAGTTACAACACAACAACACAAAGAGGAGATAAACTAAACTTAGATCAAACATAAACTGGATTAACCAAGTGGTGACACTAAGAACACAAGTAATATATGAGACAGAACACAAAGAACACAAGTGTTTGGTTTTCAAGAATGCAGTATATTGCCTTCTCTATGTGCTATTACAAGTGTTACAAAAGCATATTCGAAAGATACTAGAACATGAGATACTTATACAACATCCTACAACTTGCTATACTTTGAAAGCCAGCTGGATACATTGACTAGACACACACAAAATCAATTGTAGAGTCAAAAGGCAGATTGCCTTTTGACTAGTGACTATGACATGCCATAGCTCACATCCTTATCTATTACAAAAAGGATAAAGTACATAAAGTAGAAAGTTACAGACTAAAGACCTCAATGTACAGTTACCAAAAGCATGGACCTTTTCAAAGGATAAAGTACATAAAGTAGAAAGTTACAGACTAAAGACCTCAATGTACAGTTACCAAAAGCATGGACCTTTTCACCAAACTATGTTAGTTGGTGACTTGCAGAGTTGCAGCTAAAAGGTGTCTAGCTTTATGGAACAGTACATCAGATAAAGCATGTTACTAAAAGTCTTCGGAAGAAATCTGTCTTCATGAACTTGAAGCTTCGGAAGACTTTTTCTCTGAGGCTTCGGAAGACTTCATCTTTGGCTTCGGAAGATGTGCGTCTTGGCTTTGGAAGATTTCACACTTAGAGTATTTCTGTTGCACATGTGAAACTTCCGAAGCATTCCACTTTAATGTACTTGTGCAACATGCAGGAAAGACTAAAGATGTTTAGGTTGCATCAGCCTCTTCATTAATCTCTACAAACTCCCCCTAGGCTGATGCTACCAAAACATTTAGAAAACTTCTGATATTAACAGTCCTCATTAGGATGATCACCATTCCTTTCTTTATAAGATGATCAGGATCCTTCAGGATGTCAAAGTGTCTTCTCATGTCAAAGAGATCATGCAGAGGCAACTGAAACATATCTTGCCATGTATAGATGTCTTCAATGCCTTGATCTCTAATAACATGCCACCTTTCTGGATTTGTGGTGTATGTCCAAGACAAGATCGGTCTTCCTGATGCTAGAGGAGCTACTGAAGTTGGAGTTGATTGAGCTTCCTCTGGCTGCACATCCTCAGGCTGTTCTGATTCATCTTGAGGTTCAGAAGGGATTCAGGCTTCTTCTTCTCTTAGACTTTGGTTAGAATCCATCCTTTTCTTCTCTTTCCAAATTTTAACTGAGAAGTGTAGGATCAGTGATCTACGTTTGATTGATTAGAGAGTATTGCAGCGGAAATCAAACAATGAATTAGACAATTCACAAGAATACAGTTGATATTCAAAGTAAGAACAAACGATTTAGAAAGAATTCTGCAAATCAAATATCATTTCATTCAGTACACGCTTCGTCGGTGTGCAAAATGTCAAGAATACGATCACGCAATTCATATACCATCCCTTATATAGGAATGTCGTGGTGGAACATTTCTTATAGGAGATGTGACGTCTGCTGATGTCACTTGATAGTGACATCTAACAGAAATATTCAAACTACTGAAAGTTAACACAACTACTGAAGATGTCAAAACAACTAACATCTTCTTACAAAAATACTAAGTGTAACTGTCACTACAACTACTGAAAGAAAACTGAAACTACAACGACTGAAGAACATGCTCTTCAGTCATTTTACAAATACTGAAACAAAAAAGAAAACTACTCAAAGGAAACCATCACAACAACTGAAGAATGCTTCTTCAGCTGTTGTAACAAACTCTGAAGGCTTTAGTACTTGTACTTGAACTTCAGCTGTTGTCATCAGCTGATGTCTTCAGTCTTTGTACTTCAGCTGTTGATCTTCAGTACTTTGTTCTTCAGTGTTGATCTTCAGACTTTGGTCTTTAGCTGTTGAAGTCTTCAGTACTTTAGTCTTCAGCTGTTGAAGTCTTCAGTACTTTAGCCTTCAACTGTTGATCTTTAGACTTTGGTCTTCAGCTGTTGAAGTCTTCAGTACTTTAGTCATCAGCTGTTGAAGTCTTCAGTACTTTAGTCTTCAGCTGTTGAAGTCTTCCGACTTTGTCAAACAGCTGATCAAGTCTTTAGCAGTTGTTGTGATGTCTGTGGGACTTAGAGGTTTTTCTGAAGGCTCATTGGTTCTTTTGGTCCAACAAACTCCCCCTGAACCAATGCAGCCAAAACCTCTAAACTTATTGAAGATGTCCCACTTATTATGGCAGAGAGATTTGGTCTTTTTTTCTTCTAGATCAGCTCAGAAGTGACCCATATAAGCATAGGCCTGGGAAGAAGTCTCAATGATCTGTTTGGCAAAGGACGAATGGGAACTCTGTCTTGGGAAACTGGACACAGAGCTGTTACCCCATCCATGAGATCTACTTCCCAACAATGAGTCTGTATGACTCCCTTGTATAGGCCTCAGGAAGGTTATATGTTCCTCCATGGTAAGTTCTTCAGCTCCTCCTTAAAAAAGTGATTCTGGCCCATAATATTCAGATAGGTATTTGACCTGTTTCCCATTTTTGAGTTCCATAGTTGTTATTACTCTATAAGCAAATTCATCAGGGTGATTACCCTCTAAGAACAATGGAGCTCATTCTTTCTGACTTCCTCAAGCCTCTTATATACTAACCCCTTTTTCACCATTTTATTTTCCAGCATCTTTTGTGGGGTCAGGTTAGCTTTATAGGCTTTCTTGACGTCATCTAGGATTTCCCAGGGTGATACTACAAAGACTAGTGAGATCACTTCATCTACAATCTTCTTCACTTGGCCAATGTATCTTGTGGAATGTTTTTCTTGTGAATCCTATGAGACACCTTGGGATCAGGCCAAATCCTCACTTTCTCCATTTGATATTGAAATGTATGTTAAGAGTGTATAATCTGAGAGCATGCTTCTTCATATTGATGATTGAAGATATGGCAGCATATGCTTTGTCAACCTCCTCAACAATTCCTCATCATGTTGTTTTGTGAAGCTCTTCTTCTTCTAGCTTCACTTTCACAATTTGTCTTTGAGTTTCAGGAGTAATTGTTGGAGAGTGACTTGTGGCCTTCGGCAACTGTATAACAGCTGAGAGTGGCAGCCTATCCTCATCTTCATCATTATCTTCGTCATCTTCTTCTAGCCTCAGTACCCTTCTCTTCCTCTTCTAGGGTACTTCATCGGCTACTAGTTTTGAGGGTAGAGGGTGGTTTGGTGGGTTGTGGTTGTGGTGGTTTTGGTGTGGGAATGTTGACAAGCTGTACTAGCATACTGGATGTGAGGTCGGCTTTAGATTGCTTGACTAGTTCAGTCCTGCTCCCAGCACCAGCTTCGTTTAAGGCTTCAATAACCAATCCTTTTGTGTATACTTCAGACGAACAGATCTTGGTGGTTGTTGCCAAGATGTTGTCCCTGGACCATGCCTTGATCTCAATCAATGATCTACCCAGATATTTCACTATGAACCTGATCATGATCTAACCTTTCCCTTTCCAACACATCATAACTTGCCCATCTAGCTTGGATTTCTTCAATCTCTAGTCTTCTGATTTCTGAGTCAAGTTTTTAGTGTCGTGGCCTTGCCTAAACAACTGATCAATGATGTTATCCATTGATCGGCTGTGTTCGGCATCAGCCTTCTTCACCATTGTCTCCAAGTCAGTCTCCTTCTCATTCTTCCTTTTCTTGTATGTGACATGAAAGTCTTTAGTACTTTCAGTCACTTTCTCCATGTCAGCATCCTTCACCTTCTCCTTCTTTTTAGTTTCTTCTATCTGCCATCCTCTTTCTTTTTGCTTTCATGACTGAATCTCCCCCTTTTGGTTGCATTGGTTGCAAGGGTTGATTGTCAGAAAGCCTTTTGCTCACAGCATCCTCTATCATGGGTTGTATAACTGAGGGAAGCCTCTCATCAAGGGTTTAAGGACCATATCAGTGATAGTTGATGTGATGAGAGGTAAGGAATGTTGAAAGATAGCAGCTATTTGCTCAAGGGGGTTCTGTCCCTGAGAAATAGTGCCAGAAGCAGAGGCAGGTGCTGAGTGTTTTGGAGTGGCTCAGTCTATGGGGGACCTTCAGAGGAAGGTGCCATCTGTGGGTTGTGAGGGGTAGATGGTCTTTGATCCTGAGAAATGTGGCAAGCAGCTCTTTGAGTCTGCTCACCTCTCCTCGAGGATGGTGTTTGGGCTAAAACATCATAAAAGAAGCCCAGGTCATCATCAGTGTTTACTGAATCACTGACCTCCTGATAGAATCAGGATGAACATGCTCTGAGTGTAGATCAGTAGTAGCATGTGCCCCTTGGTCATGGTACTAGGGACTTCCTGCCTTAGGACCATGTCCTTCATCAGCAGTTGCCTCTGGTGAGGTCTTATGAATGTTACCAACTTCAGTCTGATCATATGCTGAAGCAGGAGAAGTGGCAGCCTCACCAGAAATTCGAATCTCCGTTTCTACACCTGGAGATTGAATATGGTAACCCCTGTGCTGTGGGGTGTCAGAAGCACTTTGGTCCTCCCCCTCCATGGTTGGAGCTATCCCAGTTGTGATTGGTAATGGGGAGGAGGTGAGGAGTGTGCAACTGAGTCAGCACTTTGGCAATTAATGGTAGGACTTTGGGGGGCGGTTGTAGTGGGAGAGGGTGTGAAGGCAGTATGCACCGGGGAGAGTGGTGCGTTTCAATGGCAACCTCCTCAAGTGAGGAAGGTTCCAGATGTATAGGGCCCCAGAGATGGTTGCTACAGGCTCCTGTTGAGAGGAAACCTGAGCGGTTGAGGGTGAGTGAGTCTTGTATCTACTGGGGGGTTATGACCAGTAGATATAACCTGGTTTGTGTTGCAGGGGCATCCAGGGGACTCATTTCCCTGAGTAGCCTTTGTGGCTTTCTTGTGTTTGGGTTTGGTGGGGACAATGGATTTGGAGGTGGTGGCTGTGGGTTCCAGCTGCGTGGGTTTTCGCAGTTTGGCAGCCAGTTTTAGTGACTGGTCTGAGTTGTGCCTGGAGTATACTTTAGGCAATACAGCCGTGGCAGGGACTCCAAGGCCAACAAGTCCTCAGCTTTCAGCTGGTTTACTATAATGGGCATTAGGAACCGAGGATATAATATCCATCGATTAGCTATAGGCTTGGAGGCCATATCCTTGAGTTCAAGAAATAATATTTCAAAAAAATTAAATTTTGTTGGTCAAGGATAGAAATAATACCTGCTGCCACCTCGTTGACATTTGATCCCAAGAAGAAGTCTTAGGAGCTAAGCATACATTCACCATATGAAAAATTAGTCGTTCCGCATCATGGAAAGCTTCTTCAGGATGGTAGAGGCACTAAGGTTACCCTGGTATCCATGTTGGGCAAATGATAGATCAGTGGTGCCTTTGGATACCCAGTGGGGAAAGTGCCATCATCCAGTTGTAGGGTTTGGCGAAGGATTTCTGGAGTGATGACCACCTGACGATTGTTGACGACCGACTGGAGAGAGTCGGTGTCATTCTCCCCAGTGATGAGGGTGACATTCGTCCAGAACTGCTGGAGGGATTCGGCATGAATGGTAGGATTTAGAAGGAAAGCCGTTTTGTATGGAGAGTTGATCATTAGATCAATGGCATTGTCAAACTTTGTCCAGAAGAATGATTGGTAAGGTAAGCAACAAGTTGTGTCGTGGTTTAAGCTTCATGTTCGCCATTGATGTGAGAGGGGTTCTGAGTTTTTGAACGTTAGGTTTGAGATGATGAAGCTCTGTAAGACAAGGTATTTATAGGGTATGGGTTATAAAGCAACTGAAGGGTTTGGTATGAGTCATCAGTAGTTTAAGCGACTGATGACGTGGTATTAACCTTCAGATGTTGAAACAATGAGTCTGGGTTTAGATCAGTAGTTATAAAACTACTGAAGACCATGGTTTTAGCTTCAGATGTTAGAAACAACTGATAACTTGGTGTTAGTCATCTGTAGTTGTGAAACTACTGAAGACATGGTTTTGTCATCAGTGTTGTAAACAGCTGACGACGTGGTATTAGTCATCAGTAGTTGTGAAACTACTAAAGACGTGGTTTTGTCATCAGTTGTTGTAAACAGCTGACGACGTGGTGTTAGTCATCAGTAGTGTGAAACTACTGAAGACGTGGTTTTGTCATCAGTTGTTGTAAAATGAAGCAGCAGTTTTAGAAACAACTGAGAGAAAATCTCATGAGTAGTTTTCGTTATTCAGCTTTTCAGCTGTTTCATACTGTCCTCAACACTTACTCATCAGTCTTTTTGGCTGTTTTTCAGTTGTTTCATAGGACATCAGTACTTTGTTTGTACTTATATCAGTAGTTATGACTGTATCAGTTCTTGTAACAGAATCAGTACTTATTTGTGATATGGTTACAAATGATCATCAGTACTTATTTACTGAGATCATCAGTAGTTATCACTTATTCTAGCTGCAGCATACCAAGCCTAACACTAGGTTTTAGAAAGTCGAACTATCCAAAGGCTTAGTAAAAATGTCTGCAAGCTCATCAGCACTAGGCACAAACTTTGGATCAATCAGACCTTTTTCAAATAGTCCCTATAAAATGATGTCTGATCTCTATATGTTTGGTCCTAGAGTGCTGGACAGGTTCTTGACAATGCAAAGAGCTGAAGCACTATCCATAATAATGGAGTCTTAGTCTCTGTAATGCCATAATCCAAAAGTTGGTTCTGAAGCCAGAGTACTTGAGAAGTACAGCTTGCAGCAGCAATGTACTGCTTCAGCAGTGGATGTAGCAACAGATGTTTGTTTCTTACTCTGCCAAGAAATCAAACAGTTGCCTAGGAATTGACATCCACCAGAAGTTGACTTTCAGTTAACTTACACCCTGCATAGTCACTATCAAAAAAAGCAACCA